>APFE030974407.1:0-47446 GCA_000404065.3 Pinus taeda | reverse complement strand
GGCAGATGCACTCTCAAGAAAGGATGAGGATGTGGAAGCATTATTGTGCGCCATTTCTATTATCCAACCAGATTGGATAAACGAAGCAAGGGAGGAATGGAAGAATGACAAAGAAGTGTGGGCACTGATTCGAAAGTTATAAAAAGATCCCCGTACATCTGATACATTTAGCTGGAAAAATGATTCGTTATGGTACAAAGATCGTTTATACCTATGTAAGAATTGCCAACTCACACAAAATATTCTTATGGAATTGCACACTTCTCCCTTAGGAGGGCACTCAGGATTTTTAAAAACTTACCATAGGGTTAAGAAGAAATTCTTTTGGGATGGCCTTAAATCGGATATTCAAAAGTGTGTGGTGAAATGTTTGGTTTGCCAACAAAATAAAGTTGAAACAATTAAGACCCCAGGTCTATTATAACCTTTATCCATTCCAAGCCAACGTTGGGAGGAGGTTTCAATGGATTTTAACATAGGTTTACCCAAGTCCGAAGGAAAGAGTGTCATCATGGTGGTAGTTGACAAACTTACCAAGTATGCACACTTTTGTGCATTATCACATCCATTTAAAGCTAGTACAATTTCTACTGCATTTATGGAAACAATAAAAAAGCTACATGGAAACCCGAAGATTATTGTAAGTGACAGAGATCCCATTTTGACTGGAAGTTTTTGGACAAAATTATTTTCTTGTCTCAGTACTCAATTAGCTCATACCTCATTTTATCATCCCCAATCTGATGGGCAAACAGAGATAGTAAACAAATGTATGGAAAGATATATTCTTTGCTCTGTATCTGATAAATAGACACAATGAGTCAAATGGTTGCCTTTGGCTGAATGGTGGTATAACACTTCCTTCCATACTGCAGCAAAAATGACCCCATTTATGGCACTTTATGCATATCATCCACCATCCATCACATCATATTTAAGAGAAAATTATAAGGTTCAAGCAGTGGAACATCACATTGAGCATCAATAAGAAGTTCTCCAACTCTTAAAGGATAACCTCACGTTGGCGCAAAATAGAATGAAACAAGAGGCAGATCAACATCGCAGCGAAAAAAGTTTTGATGTAGGTGATTGGGTATTCCTACGGCTACAACCATATAAGCAAATGTCCCTCAAGCAAGCTAAGAAGGATAATAAATTATCACCAAAGTATTATGGTCTGTACAAGGTGTTGCAAAAGATTGGTACTATGGCATACAAATTGGAGCTTCCTGCAGCTTCCCGAGTGCACCTAATTTTCCATGTTTCATGTTTAAAGAAGGTTATAGGTGACAAGCTCCCAGTTCAAACAATATTTCCAGAACTTGATGACGAAGGAAAAATCACATTGGAACCAAAAGCAGTCACAGAAACAAGAACTTGACAGCTACGAAATCGATCAATTTTGGAGTATCCCATCAAGTGGAAGAACTTATCCGCTCAAGATTCCACATGGGAGGATGAGAATTTTATACAAAAGCATCCAGAACTACTCAAGCGTTGAGGACAACGCTTTTCCAAAGGAGAGAGGCATGTTAGGCCCCTATAATACTAGTGATTTCCCCATTACTATTGTCATTGTATCCCTTACTGTTATTATTGTGCCCCTCTTGTACGCATATTGTTATTAGTATGCCCCATAGAAACCCACTATTGTTATTTTTGTGCCCTTATGTTATTACTGTTATGTCGGCTTGATTATATTGTGATCCCTTAGACTCCTATATATAGAATGGAGGTTTAGCCATTTGTATCATCCAAGAATTGTTCATTTGTGTAATGTAAAGGAGGTTTCCCCCTTGAAGAGGCTGAATTCTAAGGCGTTAATCAATCTTTTCTATATTTTTGTGAGCTGGTTTCCTAACAGCTGGGAGGGTTGAACAATAGTCTTCCTCCAGCAAATTGATCCAGCAGAAGGGGCGACACAGTCTCTTAGAGACAAGACGCTGACCCAACCAATGACTGTGTTGAGATTTCGCAATGTTTGTCGGAGCCAAGCCACTCAGTGGATCAATTGTGACTTGGAGAACAAGGTAAACCCTCATATGTATTTCTTGCTGTCGTGATTTCTCTGAAAGGTTAGCCGATGTGAGAGGATACTTGTTGTACTAAGATTCTGCTTGCTTAATAATACAAACCCTCTATTTGTTGCACTGGTTTTCCTGCATTAGGTTTTTCCGGGGACATGTTGTCAAAAAATGATGGTGTACCTTGTGTGTTTGTCTCATCTATTTTTTTAGTTTATGATTTGTATGTCATTGTTGTCTGCAATAGTGTTTTTCATCACTGTTTATAAATTAAAGAACTTGTTGAATGAATAACAAGTAGGAGATGCTAAACCAGTAACTCAGTAGGATTTCTGTGTCTAGATTAAGAATTTTTCACACATAGTCCTAACTTATGTGCCCATAGACAAGGCAATGAGAGCGTTTAAATAATATCCCCTTGTAGTCTATGTTTTTCTTGTGAGTAATTGAACCCACACTAATGGAAATGGACCCGGGGAACCCCTAGGACATATTTAGGCCGACCAGAATATGAACAATCAACATTACACCAATTTGTTTGAAAGAAAGTTCAACTTCATAGAAAAAACCTAGAGAGTTCCCAACCTCTTAAAAGACACTTTCATACTAGAAGATTGGTGTGAGAGCTGGGAGATGGACCTAGATAGGCACCAAATCCATTTTTTTGCCTGGGTATCAAAATTTATGGTCCAGTTCTTAAGTAGGAAAGCCTGAGAACCCCAAGTCCATTTATGGGCCAAAATTTTCCCAACATCCTCCATGCTTGATGTGTGCCATCCCATCCATTGTTTCGTGAAGAGCATGAAATGAATCGAGTACCTTAGTGAGGGTTTAAGATTTAGTTCCATCAACCTTTGTAGGACTACCATGGATATTCTCCGACTAACAAATCGACCAACCACCACTTTGTCTTCCATTTATTGGATTTTGTTTCGAAGAACTTCCTTTCCTAGGACCAGAGACGGTTCCTTAGAGCAACACTTAATGCATTTCCGAGAGGGTTTTCTAGATGGACTATCTCGTGGAGCTATAGGGTCAACCCCCCCTGAGAATAACTACCTACACTAAGCATTGTTGGTGTAAGGAAATCATTTAGGAAACTGGAAGAGGGGGAAAGGGAGGCGGTTTATCGATAAGCAACCAGGAGGTAACCATGCTGTAACACTTTGAGTAAATAGAGGAGAGTATTTTATTAGGGAACGCAGTGAGGGGAGATCGACGAGAGGGGATGCACATTGAGTTGAGAGGGAAAGGCAAGGTTTGTAAGGGGGAAATGGGGGTGTGGGCCACCTAGGAAAAAGAGAAATCCTCCTAACTTCTCACAACGATGGGACCAACCCTGAGCACTTCATCGAGAAACTACCCAAGATATCAATCCGTACCTACATTGGCGAGCTAGATGTGATGAGGGAAGAAGATGGTGAAAATACTTGTATGAGATCTGGATCCCTCCAAATGTTGACCCCTTCTAAAGGGTTTGGTGTATGATCCACCAGATCCTCATACCAATCCTGTGACATTTTAAGATATTAGGCAGATTCATGAAGGAAGGAAGCAGAGGAGATTGTTGGATTAACTTGTGAATTTCCTGCCACTAGAAACCTTAAGTGCAAGCTAAACCCTAGCAAAACCATCATCCTCCTTATATATATATATATATATATATATATCCTCTACTTTTAGAATGTATTATATCTTGTAAAATTACATTATAATTAATATGCTTACAAAACATTTAATTGCCTATGCTCACTCACAAATTATGAACTCTTGTATTGGCTCATTTTTAGCCGAATTCATATAATTAATTCCTCTTTCACTTTTAGAATGTATTCTATCTTGTATAATTACATTACAATTAATATGCTTACAAAACATTTAATTGCACATGCTCACTCACAAATTATGAACTCATGTATTGGCTCATTTTTAGGGAAGTCATATAATTAATTCCTATTTTACTTTTATAATGTATTCTATCTTGTATAATTACATTACAATTAATATGCTTACAAAACATTTAATTCCATATGCTCACCAACTCTTGTGTTGGCTCATTTTTAGCAGAATTCATATAATTACATTAATAAGAGAGAACATAATTAAGAACTTGGATTTGGTGCATAAAAAAAAACATTAAAGCAATACTTTCAATATATAATTACTTAAATTATTGTGAAAATTTAAAATTTAAAAATATAATCCTCTAATATATTTATACACAATACACTTATAAATTTATGAAAAAACTAAAATATAACTTAATTAAACTCATTAGATAAAAAATATAGATAATGACATTCTCTCCATAAATATAAGTCATATATCCATTACCTTTTAAGTTATCAAATAAATAATAAGAACACACTTTAAACAATAAAAACACACTTTAAATGACACTTACTATCAAATGAACAATAAAAACACAATTTAAACTGCACTTGCTAATTTAGATGAATATGAAGAACATAATATATATTATTTGTTGGTGGATAAAAATAATGTTGCACCATCTACCATTCTAAGTATGATTTCAATGAAGTAAATTTAAAAAACACAGATGAAAACAATATTGCATTATTTACCATTTTAAATAATAATTAAAAATTTGGATAAACTATTCTAAACCATGATTAAAAGATTCATTTTACCACCATTGTAAGTAATGATTAAAAGATTGGATGAACCAAACTGGATTAAAAGATTCATTTACCATTACAAGTAATGATTAAAAGATTGGATGAACCCCATTGTAAGTAAGTGACGATTAAAAGATTCATTTACCATTGTAAGTAAGTAAATGACGATTAAAAGATTCATTTACCATTGTAAGTAAGGGTTAAAAGATTGGATAAACCATTCTAAGTAATGATTAAAAGATTGGATGAGGTGATGGGCTTTACACCTCACCACTTCTTATATGGTAAAATTTGTACTTCAACCAAAAAGCACCCCGCCACTTCCTCACATTATCGGTGTTTCGAACCAAAAAACATCTCACGTCGTCAAATGTGGACTCAACGAAAAAGCACAAGCACGGAATTTAAATTCAAATGAATTCCAAAAACAAAAATTCAAAAAATATGGAGTCATTCCCTCTGTTATACGCCATCAGAGAGAGAGTGTGGGAGGCTGTCTGGCTGCATGCATAACAGAAGTCGGGCGGCTGTCGTGACAGCAATCTGTGAATTTAGGAGCCTGCCATCCCAGCCCATCCAATCTTCGGATTTAGGAGCCTGCCATCCCAGTCCATCATATAGTTGCCTGTCATTTCTCTGCTGCCTCTATTATTACTACTGCTTAACCACAACATTCTCTGGATCCGTTCAAAATGGTCATTCTCTGAGTCTGAAATCAGCCTTATTGGTCAGCCCGTTCTCAAGTCTAAACTCGGCTCCCACAAGAACTTCAGCTTCCAAAATGTGGGTCTACAAGCACCCCAGAAAGAGGCTGTGTATTAATGGAATCCACAACATTCTCTGGATCCGTTCAAAATGGTCATTCTCTGAGTCTGAAATCAGCCTTATTGGTCAGCCCGTTCTCAAGTCTAAACTCGGCTCCCACAAGAACTTCAGCTTCCAAAATGTGGGTCTACAAGCACCCCAGAAAGAGGCTGTGTATTAATGGAAAGATGGGTTAGCTCCTCGGCTCCCACAAGAACTTCAGCTTCCAAAATGTGGGTCTACAAGCACCCCAGAAAGAGGCTGTGTATTAATGGAAAGATGGGTTAGCTTCTCTGCCTTTCAGACAGGCCTTTGTAATTGCAAGAATCCTCTGGGTTTAGAGGCTGTGTATGTATGGAAAGATGGGTTAGCTACTCTGCCTTCCAGACAGGCCTTTGTAACTGCAAGAGTCCCCTGGGTTTAGAGGCTGTGTATGTATGGAAAGATGGGTTAGCTACTCTGCCTTCCAGACAGGCCTTTGTAACTGCAAGAGTCCCCTGGGTTTAGAGGCTGTGTATAAATGGAATGATGGGTTAGCCCTCTGCCTTCCAGACAGGCCTTTGTAATTGCAAGAGTCTCTGGGGAAACCCATGAAGTCTATCATGGATTTGGGAACCCAGATAACGTTGTGGCCGTGGAAGCCATGGTTCCCTGTGTATAAGCCTTAAGGGCGTCTGGGACGATGGCACAGCCGTTGCTGTCAAAAAAATACACTCCGCAGACAGGAGACTTATAAAAGAAATGCAAGACGCTGGGGAGAGTGAGACATTGGAATCTGGCGAGATTAATTAGAGTATGCTCGAGTTTCCATAAAAAAATCTTTGGTTATGGAGTTTATGTCGCAGGAAAGCCTTGATTAACATTTGCATTGCAATGAAAATAATTCCAAGTTGGGTTTGAAAAGCCGGCTGAGCATTCTCAAGGGCGTTGCCCATGGGTTGGCTTATCTTCACGATCACCGCCCTACGGCCAACGTTTTATTGGATGAGACGCTGACCGCCCATGTTAGAGAATTTGGTACTTAACGTCTGATGATCTCTGCAGCAGAGCATGGCGATTGAACGGCAGCCTCAAGAGACAGCTCAAGTCCTGTTATGGGATCTATCGGTAAATACTAATGCACTAATAGATTGAGTGATATTGTTTATCGAATAGATATGATTGGCTGATAAAGGTTTTTACATATATTGATTACAGAATTGGGTATTGTGGGGTGCCCGTCTCTGAAAGGGGACGTATACAGCTACGGCATCTTGGTGTTGGAAATGTTAACAGGAAAGAGGCCCACAGACGCAATCAGTTTCGACGTTGCAGAGTTGGGTAGGCGATGCATTCCCGGACAGATTGACGATAATTTGGCGAAGGAGATTAGAAAGGAAGAAGATGATGAAGTCGAAGTTGAACATTTACGTCGGAGCATACAAAATCTTGATAATCTCGAGTCTAAATTTGTGCAGATCACAGAAGACAGACCAAAGGAAACGTTGGTGGTGAGAATTGTTTCCACTGGGGGAAGTTATGATTATTCTGCGTCGTTCTTTTTCCTCTGTTCAACTTCTTTCTTTCTAATTTTCATGGCGGGATTTCCTCTTCCTTTTTGCTTCTGCTTTTTTCCTGTGATCTTCTTCTTTCCTTCTGTTTTCTGTTTCCATCTCTGATCATCATTTAGTCTTTGTTGGATTCTAGTACTAGAAATATTAAGGAAAGTCCTAACAGCTGATATGTTGGTTATGGGTTTGATATTTGCTATTCATTTATGCACTGATTTGTGAAGGAAGGTGGAGGATCTTTACTGTTTTGTCTTCTTGATGCAGCGACGGTTTCTGAGTTGGGTTGGTCTGATTTTACCTGCTGTCTTCAGAAAAAGAAGACAGGGCACCGTCGTAAATTACCTACCATGGGGACATCCGCAGAAGGTTCATCTCTTCACCTCTTGGCTTCGTAGAGGAGAGTTCACAAACATAGCCTCCTGTCCCGCCCCAGCTCATGGAAGGATTGCAAAGCAGCGCCATTCCTCTGTTTCTTACTAAGACGTATGACATGGTGGAGGATCCTTGGATGGACCCAGTCGTCTCCTGAAGCAGCGTGGGCAACATTCGGGATCCCCACCGATTTCTCTCCAAATCTGCTGCTGCGTTGTTTCAAGCACAATAACTTCTCTAGCTTCGTTCGCCAGCTTAATGCTTATGTGAGTTTTTCTGTTTCCTTCAATTCTCGGGGACATTGTATTGTTTCAACCATTTTGTTTTAGTATTGATTCTGTGGAGTATATTGTTTTTCTATCTTCTGTATTAAGCTTTAGTATAGTTGTTAGTTATTCGTCTTAGCTTCTGTGTCAAAATTCCTTTCACATTGGTTATTGAGGTTTGGTTATGAGGTCAGTCCAGGACGTCAAATAAGTCCTGTATACCATGAGGTGGCAGAGTAGAACATGTGCACTATGATAATGCCCATGATCTGCAAACTCGTCCATAGAAAGTCCATTGGTGTCATTCTGTCAAGTTTCATGGAAAATGGTCCTCTGACGCACCATATTCTAGATAACTCCTGAGGAATTAATATTTATCCTCATCTATGTATCAGGAACAACAATACGAGTTCTTGAGTTAATGCTGTAATCCCCTGGTTCAACCAATAGAAAACTGGCATATAGATAGCATGACCCCTCTTCATGTTGCACTTACCAACCAATAGAAAACTGACATATAGATAGCATGACCCCTCTGTTCTGTTCATGACAGCAATAACGTGTTTCTCGTACCTAACGTGGTAGATGCGCGTATTTCCTCCTTAATGTATGATTAGTCGCACGTATAACAGATAGAGAGCTTTAGAAACAGCTCAGAACTAAACTGGTGGTCGAATAGAACGAAAAACACGGATAGGATAAAAGATTGGGTAACACCATACAGAATATGGTGTAATAAGCTTCAAACCCTTAAAATAATTTGAATAGTCATGTTATTTGACCTTTTGAGATTCAAGATAACACAACAAATTAACTCAACGTCCATTTACAATGCCTTGTGTCGATGATGATGACAATGCTTTCCCTTCCATTTCGCCTTTTTTTGATGTCATTGATGTAATTCTCCTAAATTTAAAATCATATTTAATATTGATAATGAACATCTATCATATTGACAGGTATTTCCCATATGGAATCAATAGGGATCAAATAGGATGCTTGATGGGGCTGCAACAATTTCTTTGCATACATTGGTTTTGATACAACTGCTAGTACTGCTGAAGAGGTATGCTTTGGCCTAATTATTTTATGTTACAATATAGAAGGATAACTCCATAGAAGAACAGAGGAAGAGATATGATCATAACACAAAAAACCTTAATCAGTTGCACTTATTGACACAAATACTTAATTGGCTGTACTGGATTAGAAGCAAGTACTGCAATTTTGTTGCATTTCTTTTCCTTTGATTTTCCTCTGCAATGGGTACTCATGATGGAAATTTTATCATCCTTGAACAAATAGGTTGTTCTATGGTTGAAAGAGGCTGAACTGTGTTTTTTCCTAGTATTATCCTTGGGCATGGGAGCTTCTTCTGCCATCCACTCTTTTTATCCAAAACTTTGAACCAACTATATGGTGATGCAATTCTACACCATTCCACTAAGTGGGGTTGCATTTTCTCCTATATGTGCCAAATCTTCACTATTGTTAAGAGACTTCCTTATTTACTTTGTCCAATGGTTTTCATCATATCAAATAAGAGCCTTGGATCCCGA
This sequence comes from Pinus taeda, assembly GCA_000404065.3. Taxonomy (NCBI): domain Eukaryota; kingdom Viridiplantae; phylum Streptophyta; class Pinopsida; order Pinales; family Pinaceae; genus Pinus; species Pinus taeda. The sequence goes on along the minus strand of APFE030974407.1, from coordinate 38,232 downwards.
ATGATAAAATATTCTATAATTGTAGAGTCGTTTTTTTCAATAATGATTCCCTACTTTTCCTTTATTTTATCTGAGTTCAATCCATTTCCCCTATATCAAGGACTTATCATGGAAAATTTTACGATCCTTGGAATGAATCCGATGTGTGCTATAGTTGAGAGATCTTGAAATTTTGTATTTTTACCTAGGATTGTCCTTGAGTGGGACACCTTCCTACACCATCCCATTCTCTTTGTTTAAGGACTTTGAACCAACTATATGGTGATGCAATCTTGCACCATTGCAACAAGTGGGCTGCACTTCCTCTTATACATTTTGGTGGTTGCCCTTGAAGGACCAATGTGGTGTCCCAAGGGGATATTTCTTGCCCTAGGGTTGCAATCTCGCAAGATAATCTATGCTGATTATAACAATATTCCAATTAGAGATGATTTTTTCCCCAGGAAAAATTGTAATTTTGATTATGATAAAAGATGAAAATTTTATGCTGTATGGTTCATATGACGTCATACAAAAAAAACTGATTGGTATCATCCAAATCAGTACCATCATCCTAGCATATAACAAAAAATATATACATCATGTCAACAGAGTCTAGTGGGTATAATCCAGTATATTGATGTTGTTATGATATAAAAAATGAAGCTCTTGATTGTGTCAAAGTGGTATTTAAGTGTCAAAAAGGTTCTGTAAAATATATTCAGTCTTGTATAACTGCATCTGCCTGTTGTATGTCCATGAGTGGTCAATGATAATATTGGCACTGTGTGTTGTTAATCTCTGTCACGTGCCAAGTACCAAACGTCTGTTGCGTGCCTTCTTTGGAAAGTTGGTTTGCAGTATGGTTCTGTTCCTTGTAAATACGATGACAAGAGAAGAAGTCAAAATGTGACTTGAGGAGCATCACTTCATCCAATATACTTCTGAGAGTGTGTGTGTGACAGGTGGATTTTGATGTGACCCAATCGATCACTAGTTTTGAGTCACCAAAAATTTGAAGCTTTGTGCATTGTTTCTCAAGTGAAAAGAGAAGTAGGAGCTTGAGACTGTGTAATTCTGCATAATTGTTGGTGCCTTGACCCAAACCCGATTTTATCTGAAAATAATGATGTTCAGATAGATATAGAATAGCCCCTCTGCCACAAGTTTCCTGCTGTGAGGATCTGTTGAAATATGCCCAGGGGAACGTTCAATCGATTTTTCCATTGTTATGATTTGAGGGACAATGGTGTTCTCATCTTCCGTGAGCAAGGAGTATATGGCTAAGACCCATGCCACTATTCTCTCCGGGCAAAAAGGTTGGTCCTGATTTTTTTTTTCGGTTGCGCCCAATCCATACACCCCAACACACCAAAAAAGGTGTATTTTTCCAATTAGTGATGATATACAGTATATAATGGCGTAACCAAGTAGTAGTTTTCATAATACAATAGAAGTTCACCATTCTTTCAATTCTAACAATTAACATTAGGGCCATTGGACCAATAGTTCAGATTGCCTAACAGTCACGACAATGATATTAGTGAAAGCACAACAAGTATAACATTCCACCAAGAGTTCATACAAAGGAACCAATTTACAAATCCAATATATCCTGTAGCTTACATTTCTTAATCTAATACTAATGTATGAGTCAACCCTTGTTGTCTTATTCTATTGTCTTGACCTGGTAAATGGATGTATTCCCTTCCTATATTTCCAAGAGTACTCTGCTTCCTTACTATGGCCTTGCTTTTGCAGAAGATAGGTGCCCAGGTGAATTATTAACTGGACTGCCCTCGATCTCGACCCTAATTATCAAACATATGATGATTTTTGTGCCCTAATTGTTATAGGTTGAATCTCAGACTAACCCTTTGCTTATGGAGTAAGGGCCTTGCTACCCTCTGTAAGACCTTGGTATCTCAAAGGAGACCTCCCGTTGCCTTAATTTCCTTCAATCAATAGTTCAAAGGTCAGATGAACCATAAGAATCCACAAAGAAAGTCTTGCTGTCGCAGAATTAGACCTTTGGTGACCAAACAAACCATAGAAAAGACATTCATTGTTCTAATGTTTGTTGACCAAGAAAAACCATAGGGAAATATCTTCTTTGCTTGCCAAACCAAATAAGAAATGTCTCAAGATGTGGGTTGCAACAGAAATGAGAAAAGAGAGGAGATTAGCTAGGGTGGAATTTCTCACCATTGAAACTGATCAAAGAGAGAGGATTAGCTAGGGTGGGATCACCTCCACCTAGGTCCAAAACTAATCAAAGGAAAAGGGGTCTTTAAATCGAGAGGATTAGCTAGGGTGGGGTCACCTCCACCTAGGTCCAAAACTAATCAAAGGAAAAGGGGTCTTTAAATCCTCATAGCTGCAACTCAAAAGAAATAAAGATATTCCAATCCAAATCAATGATGATAAAATGGTTCCATCTCTTCTTTATTTATAGATTCCTCATGGGGCTCTCTCTTCCTTAATCTAATGTGAGGAGTTATTAGTGTACCCCCAATTTTTGCTTTTTTTGCTCCAACTACCCCAAATTTACCTAATGTTGCCCCAGAACATTGGACAATAGGTTTTCCCCTTTATCAAAGACTATAACCTATGAGGTTGGATAGGCTATTTCGTCCTCCCTTGGGTAATAGATCCATAGGGAACATTATAGTCCCCCTTTCTCGACATTGCTTGTCCTTAAGCAATTGCACGTTTGGGTATTGTACAATTTTTCCTTCAATTCTCAAGAATGAAAAACTTCCTTCGATACTTACAATTTCCATAGCAAGAAAACCAACACCCTTCTTTACTTCTTGTAGCCCAATAACCAACATGCTGGTTGGAGATGTCACCATCCAATAGTCACTGCTTCCATTCATTGGTTTATAGTTCAATCTTGGGTCAAGAGTACAAATATGTGCTACTATTAAAGCAAGTTCTTCTTTTAGAAATGCATTTTCAACCTCCATTTTACTTGTTCCAACAATTTCATCACTATCACATCCTTTATCAATCATCTAGGGTTATATTCCTTACCAGCATTTATAGGACCATCTTCATTTGGGACCAAATGATAGCTAGTTTTAGATGAGGAGAACGAGTTTTTCACATGCAGATTATGATCAACCTTAAGCAGTGACCCTACTAAGGCTTATGGAGCCAAGCATGCTAGATCTGCATCATTAATGCCAATCAAGTTGATGTCAAATAACCCCATAGCTGCTAAGACATCTTGAGGAGTATGTGCAAGCAGATATTTTAAGGGTTGTCCTGATCTGATCACTTTATTCTTTCTTATTCTATCCATCTATTCTATCCCTTGGCTTGCTTTCTTTATATGGAGTTTTGTCAATGTCCTCCTTCTAGCCACCTTTGTGAAGCAATCTTGATATGTTGCATCAATTCTGCAACTCAGTTCAACAAATATCTCATCCTTCTAGCTTTGTGGAGTCCTTAATGCTTCTTGCCAAACAGACTCTGCATCAACCCATGACCTTTTAATTGCCTTAAACCAAAGCTCAAGGTACCAATTTCTTCCTTAATGGCCTGCACATTCCTTTTTGCTTGAAAAATCTACTTTTTCAGGGAATCCCACCTTTGATCCAAAATTTTATTATGTTCTTGAATTCTCTCAATGCGGTCAAATGATTCTTTCATGTCGCACAACATGTCGTTCTTGAATTCTCTCAATGTGGTCAAATGATTCTTTCATGTCACACAACATGTCTTTCTTCCAGTAAAATCATACTCTTGTGCTCAATTCTATTTTGTATCTAGTTTATCTTCTCATCAATTTCTTTTAACCTTAGTCTTTGTCCAACATTATTCACTGGGATAGTTGTATCTTTGTAGCTTTCATGTTTTGCGTGGACATTTCTTACAAGCTTTTCTAGACCTTTCTCTAGTATGATTGGTCTAATTTCGGGATTTCGAACAACTAGATTATGTATTACTAGACAAGCTTGCTTCTGCATTAGTTGTGTTGAATGGTATTCCTCCATAACTTCAGCCTACTTGCATTTCCTCAAACATGAGCAGAATATTGACCACCTCCCTTTTGGCTTAGTCTCTTTTACTGTTGCATCCCCTTTTGCAACATAATCAATCATAAGCTGTACAACGACCTTAGCTCCACTCTCAATAATATGCCTTAGTGGTATCTCTAATGGTGTCTCTTCATATTTAAGAATTTGAAGATATGTAAGCATATGAAAAGAGTCAGGAAGGACATTTATTTGATCATTGCTAATATCTAACTCCTCAAGCATCCCAATATTTCCAATAGATCATGGGAGCTTTTGTAAGTTAGCAAAATTGCTGCCAACATTAAGCTTAACAAGATTTGTGGAAAGGCATAAACTCTGTGGTATCAATTCCAGTTCATTGAAGCTTACATCAAGTTCTTTCAAATTGGTTAAAGAACCCATGGTTGACGGAAAGCTCTTTATTTTGTTATAGTGTTATGTTAGGACTTGTAATGATTCAAGCTTGCCAATAGCTTTACGCAGAGCTTTGAGTTGATTGTATTCTGCTCAAAGCTCAACAACATATTGATCAATTGTATATGGTAGCTCTTCAATTTCATTTGTCTCAATGCTCAGTGTTTTCAAATTGCTAAGTGCAGACTTGGGCAGTGATGAACACTGATTGAACTCAAGTCCAAGGATACAATCCGAGAAAGCTTTCCAACTGAAGCAGGTAGAGTCTATAAGTGATTGCCATGCAAGTCTAGATCAATTAGATTGGACAACTCAACAGTGGAATCTAGAACATTCATTAGCTGATTTACATGAGTATCTTGTTTCTTTAACTTGTAAAACCCTTCAATTTTCTTGGGAAGGGTCACTATCCTGTTTTCAAACAAAATGGTTTTAGGAAGATTATTGAGCTTTCCAATTGAGTCAGGAAACTGCTCAACATGGTCCGTCAATCTTCCTTGAAGATCCAACTTCTCAGCACCTTCTTTGACAGTTATCTCAATAAGGTTGGCAAGCTTTATTAAACTGAACTTTTGTCCCCCTTCAACATCTATCTTGTTTATAATTAGTCCCACAAAACTCTTGTTTTCTACTTTGGCTCCTACATAATTCCTTTTACCTTCTTTGACATTCTCCTCCCCTTTAGATCCACTCATGAGAGATTACCTGTTAACAAGTGTTGGATTGCCAGTTTCCCTAGAATCCATAACGGCATGAATGTCTCCATGTGGTCAACATCATTCTTATCAGGAGTTGGTTTCTAGGGAAATTGAATTTTCTTCTAAAACCTTGCCTATAAGGGTTGAGATTGATAGAAGAAACATTTTGGGACTTTTCCACATAAAAAACATGACAAATTGGGAGGATACTATGGATGCCAACCACATCTCTAAAGGAGGGAGGTGGAGAAGAAGGATCTACCCCTTTCTAGATCAAATTTGTGGGACTCAATGCAATTAAAGGCAACATAAAATCAACTCCTAGTAGGGGAGGATACACATATTCCTCTTTTAAAACAATGGCAACAATGCCCTTAATGGAGGAGGGTATTATTTTTTTTTCAAAAAACCAGTAAGTGTGATAGATGTCACCTACTTTAGTAATACTAGGTTGTTGGTGAAGAAGACTTCTTAAGCCATCATGAGCTTGGGGAAGGAGGCACCTAAGGGAAAAGGCTTTGCTGGTTGACATAGGTTGACTATTTCCTTTCTCATGCAAGTGTCTCTTTTCCTTACCAAAGAAAATCGATGAGTATTAACCTAGTGTACTGGTCCAGATTCCAAATATGTATTGTATTTGTAATTTGTCCTTTTGTATTTTATATTTCATATGTCACCTACCTCATTGTAAATATTTCATAGATGACTTGGTTGAAGATGATCTTTCTCTCTCTATATATAACGAGAGAGAGATATAATCAACTATAGGGTGTACAACATGTATAGTGTGGCAATCTCCTTTGTACTTGCATCCGCTGTTTCTTTTGTGAGTGTAGTTATTATTGTCTAATTGTGCACATTCCCTAGGAAACTACTCTTATTCCCACATGGGAATTATAATTCTTCTTGTCTCTTATAAATCTAAGATATGGGAATAGAACACATAAATGCCAAAATCTAAGGATAGTTACAAATCAACATGGGATAAGAATTACATTCCAAATTTTGTGTGTAATGTTTGAGAAAACAAAATAAGCTGCACATATTTCCAAGACAAAATTATTAGAAGACATTTGATAATCTGAAACACTGCCTTTGCCTTGCATTAATCCTCACCATGCCAAACTTGCAACAACCATTTGAGATTGAGACAAATGCCTTTGACTATGCTATTGGTGCAATCCTCACTCAACAAGGACATTCGATGGCCTATCACAGTGAAACACTCTTTGATATTATTCAGAGATACCCCACCTATAATAAGGAGATGTACTCCATTATGTAGGCCTTCTGACAAATGGAAGCATTATATTCTGGGGAAGGAGAGTCAAAACTCAATAGATATGCTCCCTAATCTAATGCAGTTGATTAATTCTTCTCAAGGTATAATGTCTTGTTCTTTTTTTTGGTCAAGTAAGTATGGAGCCTTCTATTAACCGTACAAGTACATTACATATGTTACACGTCTTTGCAAGTGCAAAGACCCAAACAAGCACCAACCTATTGTGGGAATGCCATCAACAGGAAAATCAAAGCCAGGAACAAACCCATTCACACAGATTTCCAAAAACTTGAAAACAAGAAGGAGTGTTAAACTCCCAAGGACTCTCTGTCATCCACTGACAACTTTAGAGCTTCCACAAAACTAACAAACCCCTCCAAAAGTCGCAGAGTTCCACTTCCACTAATCTAGACCCGACGGTTACACAAACCACAGTTCAAAAAATTTGAAATCCACTCCTCTAAAGAGACGATGACATTTCTTCACTGTTGATCTATCCAAGATCCAACGGTCACAACACTTCCCGACTACGAAACATGCTCCTCAATTGTCAACTGTCGATCTCGCTCCATCAGATCCAACGGCTCACGTATTTCAGTCGGTTAACTTGCGCACTTCAAATTCGACCGAAAAGCAGTTTCCCTCTCTCCCCTTGCTGATACGTGTCACTGAGTGAGTGGAATCAGAGACAATTGGGAAATAGCATTTACTGCTTTTCCTCTGCGTGAAATCCACTTGTGGGTTTCCCAACCCGTTTCTACTACTCCAGACCTGACGGTAACTCGAAACAAAATTTATAAAAGTTTGAGATTCGCCCTACAAAAGAATCTTCGACACTTCTACACCATTGATCTATTCAAGATCCAATGGTCACAACCCTTCCCGACTTTGAAACAAGCTCCTCGACTGTCAACCGTCGATCTCGCTCCACCAGATCTGACGACTCACACCTATTTCGTCTAGTTAACTTGCACACTCCAAATCTGCTCGAAAGCAGTTTCCCTCTCTCATCTCGTTGTTACGTGTCATTGTGTGTATGGAATCGGAACCAACGGGGAATTACCGCTTACGACCTTTCCTCCGCCTGAAATCCACTAATGGGTTTCTCCAACCCACTTCTTCTCATTAACTGTCGGGTAACTCCCTCGCCCAAACACCATAGATCTGATTCAACCGAGATCTATTGGTCCAAAATTAATCTCCACGCCACTGCATCCTCGGTCTTCCTCCGCTGTTCTCGACCATTCGTTCAAATCTGTTGGAATACTGATGCCAATACAATTTGCAGACTGCTGCCAATCAACAGGCAAACAGTTTAAGCAACCATGTACTCCCACCTGTCTCCTGAGCCTCATCGATCTAACCTATCGATCCAACAATCCCTATCTTTGGCAGCCTAACAGAGGCAATCCTTTAACAGTTTGCTTGGGCTTATTAGCTCCCAAACGAGTCGAGTGTCCCTTTCCTTACTGATCACTCCTTCATTCGCCAGACGATCAGCTAACATATTAGCTTTTCTTTTTACATCGACAAAGTGTACAATTTTTAAGGTTTGCAAGTGGGTGTAAATACGGAGAAAGACCTGTGAGAGCCTCCAATGTTTTGACACTTTATCCAGTGCCGTACCATTGCATATTTTCTTGGCCGCTCTAATAATCAATTTTGAATCTGCTTCAATGATGACATTGTGTGAGTTTGAGTTCACCAAGATTTCCAGGCATTGCTCTAAGGCCATGCGTTCCGCCATGTTATTAGTGGCCTTCCCTAAGTGGCCATGAAAGATCTCCTTTATTCGTCCTTGATCATCTCTTATAACACCCCCAAAACTAGGTAACCCTGGGTTGCCCTTAGATGTTCCATCTATATTGACTTTTAGGAAACCATGTGGAGGAGGCTTCCAAATATTTATATCTGCATTTATTTGGTTCACATCCTTAATTATGCCTTGCGGGCCTAGTAGTATACACGCATCTTGGGGCAGAGGAGGGTCTGTGGGAAGTTTCCACAAAAAGCTTTTGACTGTGTCTTTGAGCTGCCTTGAAATTTGATCAATTATGTGCTGGGGCTTGCTTGCTTTGTTCTTGAAGATCCTACTATTACGTTCTTTCTGAACATCCCAGATAACAAAGCTTGGAACCAGAGTCCAGGCTTTGTTGATGATTTCATTCCTTGAGAGGTTTTTCCTCCAATTCTTCAGAATGTTGGAGATGCTGAGTCTATCCCTATTTGTGTGCCTAAAGATTGAAGCCACCCATTCCCACACAGTAGAGGTGAAAGGGCAGAGGTTGAGAAGGTGATCCATCGTCTCCTCTTGTAAGCCACATAAATAACATTTGGATGGGCCAGTGAAGCCTTTTTTCAAGAGATTCTCCCAAGTTAAAATTTTCCTTTGATGAACTAGCCAAATGAATAACTTTGTTTTCATCCCGTGGGGGCTCTACCAAAAATTCTTCCATGCCTGATCAGGGTTGTGGTAGTTAAACCCTGTACTACCTGTTTAGCTTCTTTGAGGTTGAAGTTTCCTTCGGTGTTCCTTCCCCATCTTAGTTGGTCAGGCAAGGAGGAAACCAAAATCCTCCTATATTCTAGCTCCTGAGCAAGAGAGTCTGCCTGGGCCTTCAGAGGGCTCTCTTCACTGTGGCCTAGATCCTTCCAAATTCTCCATTTTCCATTGTTCCTTACGTGGTCCCAGAAGTCATTTACCATGCGTAGACCTTTATTATCGGTATCATGCTTGAGAGCTGCTAATTCATCCTTATACACATTGGGTTCTTGTTGCCAGTTATCCTCCCAAAACCGAGCCAGGTTCCCATCTTAGATCTCCCAAAAACTATGCTGCTAAACAATACCTTTATTTTCCCAGGCAAGGTTCCAAATGTGGGAGCCCTTAATATGCCCTGACATTCGAATGTGATCATTTTCCTGCCAATTCTTAGCATATTTTTGTTTCCAAAGCTTGGACCAGGGGGTTGTCGATTCCTTGATCCACCTCCACCAGAGTTTAGTTCCCGAAACTCTGCTGAGGGTTTCAGCGTTATGAAGCCCCAAACCGCCATGGTTCATGGGTTTGCAGATCTTGTCCCAGGCCACTAGAGCCCATTTCTTTTTCTCTTCTCCTCTGCCCCATAGAAAATTCCTTTCTATGTTGCTGAACTCCTTTAGGAGCAGGAAGAGCTCAGAACATGAAAATGGGAATTGCCTGCAAGACAGCCTGTGTGAGCACAAGTGTCTTTCTCCAACCACATCGAACTCCTCCTTATAATCTCTTGTTGGAGCTCCAAAAGCCAAGATTAAAACATAATTGACGGCTAAGATCAACTTGCAGTTGATCCTCAACTTCTTCTAGAAGATATACACTTGATTTAATTAATACCCTTTAATTAACCAAATTTCCTAAGTTTAGACTTAGGAAATCATTTTAAAAAAAGTTATTCTTTTAATTAAACCATCTCTAGGTGGAATTTCCAGAAACAATTTCTAGATTTTGGAGAATAAATGTATTCTAGCCTCTTCACAAAATTTGTGGCTAGAACACATCCAATGCTACAAAAATCAACATTGTAGTGGTAATGTTGCACAAAATTTTGATGATACTGGGAATACTACTAATTTTGAGGTGTATGAAGGTGATGGTGATACAAAGGATATTACTAATTTTGGGGTGTATAAGGGTGATGGTGATACAGAGGATATTACTAATTTTGAGATGTCTGAGGGTGCTGTTAATGATTGTTCTCTGGTTCATATCATCAATGGAAACACCACAAGTCTGGAAGAAGATTTCTTTTACAGGGAAATTTTGTTTGCTGCACATACAAGTTGGTGTTGGATAGAACATGTGACAGCATTAATAATCTGAAATGTAACTAGCAGCATAACCAGCTTGACAAAAATCCTTGGCCAAATTATGGTAGCCCAAATCATAATCAAGGGGATGACCATCCCTTTTAAGTGGTTTCAAACAATTTGCAGGTGCTGATCTGCACATTGAAAGCCAAGACCTTGAGGTTACAAAAAAGGTTGAGAACAAGCAGCCTATAAAATGGAAAAAGTATGTTTATAACAATGATGGTGAAGTAAAACTAGAACAGATTTATGAGGTTTAAAGGGAAACTTCCCACCATAATGGTGGGCCACAACGTAAGCAGATCCTTGAAAACTGTGACGAGGACAGAACTTGGGTAAGACCTGAGCTGGAAATGACAGAGCAATGTGCAACAAACCTGAAGCTTTGCAAAGTATCCAATAAGGGAAGCCCTGCTGGCATCATTGAAAAAGTTTCGTTGCAAGAATATTATAGTAGTAATAAGAATTATAAATTCATTCTTGTTGAAATTGAAAAGGCTACACCTGTTGAAAAGGATTCCTTTTCCCAAGTGCATGGAGAAGAAGGCAATGCGATTCACTTGACAGAGCAAGTGCATCAGGCAGAGTTTGATCATCCACTGTATTCCTGTACATGACTTGTAACAATTGGAACTGCCTCTACTGTGACCGATTGTTCTTCCACTAGCTCAAAGGGAGCCATTAGGGGTATAGATATTAGAGAGGATCAAAGTAGTCCTCATTGTGATGAATATGATAGTACTAATAAGAATTATAACTTCATTCTTGTTGAAATTGAAAAGGCTACACCTGTTGAAAAGGATTCCTTTTCCCAAGTGAATGGAGAAGGCAATGAGATTCACTTGACAGAGAAAGTGCATCAAGCAGAGTTTGATCATCCACTGTATTCCAGTACATGACTTGTAAATTGGAACTGCCTCTACTGTGACCGATTGTTCTTCCACTAGCTCAAAGGGAGCCATTAGGGGTATAGATATTAGAGAGGATCAAACTCGTCCTCTTTATGATGAACTTATGGCTTTCATGAGAATGTATTCAAAACACCAAATTTGCAGCTCAATCACCAAAAGAGAAAATGTTCACCTTCATGTCCAATTTTAACACCCTCCAGGAAAATGAGATGGCTGTGATGAAGCTCAGTTCAAGGCCCATGCCACTGAAGGAACTTTGAAAAATAACTATGAGAATGTGTGATTCATGCTCTTATGTTTTCATCAAGCGTGTACTCATCCTCTTATTTTTTAAAGTTTCTTATCCATTTAATCCCCGAGACCCTTCAAATATAAACATAATTTGCTGAAAGAAGAATGTTCAGGAATTTATCACTTGTAATTGAAAGAAATATGAACCTAATACAAGGGAGACAACTATTTGAAACTCTGTAATAAATTTCATGAAAGTTTAAAACATAATAGCAGAGTGGGCAAAGAAAAAAAATCCTAGAATGCTCAACAAAATCTTATTGAGACCAAGGAATAGATCACGAAATTGTTTGCAACAAATAAGGAAGGAATCACTACAGCACAGGAGAATTCAAATCTAAAAGCTTTAGAAAGAATAAAAAGGAAGCTATTGGAACACGAAGAAATAGGGTGGAGACTGAAGAATAGGAAGAAATAGGGTGGAGACTGAAGAATAGGTCTACTTGGCTAGTATTTGGCAATGAGAATACTAAATTTTTCCAAAACTAAGTAAATATCAAAAGAACATCAAAAATACATGGGAGATAAGTAAGAAAGATGGGAGGAAGCTAAGAAAATTCTGTCATTGAAGGATTTTGTCATACAAAAAAAAAGTTGAATTTAAATCGGCCTTCAGGGTGTTAAAATTAGCTCCAAAATTTCAAATTGAAAAATCAAATTTTAAATTTGTCTCAAGATCGGCTCCCCTCTTTTGAATAGGTCAGCCCCCCTATAGAAGCCTCTTCAACTTGTATAAATATGGCGCTCGTCTGCCCTCCAAAGGCATCAAATCGAACACTCACATTTCCATGTAATTTGTCTGATTTTCTTAGGCCAGGATTGTCACGCCAATCTAAGGAAGTAGGACGAGTTTTCGAGGTGATTTCTGGGCTTATTATTTTTTCTTTTATGCATGGTTTTTCACTAAACTGAACAAGGTTGCAACAACGAGTATCTAAGGTTTCCTTCTGATCTGTAATTCGACATCTCTATGAACTTTTTTGGCCCCTTCTTGAGGCTCAGGTTCGGCCCTCCTGAGGTCATCTCTCTGAGGCAATACTCAGCCTCCCTGAGGCTTAATTTTGGATTCCTTTTGAGGCTAATGCAAGTTGTGTTAAGGTCTGACGGAGGTTGTGTATTGTCTTTCATGTTGTGCATTGTTGAATGGTGCTGCTAATTTATGTTTTGATTTGATGTTGATGTCATTTAATGCTCTAAAGATTAAAAATTAACTGATTGAAATGAAAGACTGATTCATCCCCCTTTTAGTATTACCAACAAGGTGTCCTTTGTTATTCTTTGTCCAAAAGGTATATTCCCTATCGAATCAAATTTATAATCTTGTTTTCTTGAGGGGTCTCAAACTCTCATGTACCATGTCATTCTCTATGCTATCCTGAAAATAGAGGAGAAAAACTTGAGAACCTGTTAATTATCCTAATATGCATAAGGGGAGGCAAATAGTTTAGTCAGTGTCTATTATAACATGGACAATTCACCCAATTTTTTGTGGAAAAACATATCAAATTGTTACTAGAAACAATGCCCAAGCAAATTGCTCTAATTACAAAGTTTTTATTATCTATTATGTGTTGCTTGGATAGGGTAAATATTTTCACTCATATTTTTTAGTTGGTAAGTTATCCTTTGTTAATGTAGTAATATTACCTTCGACTAAGATACCATGCTTGAGGGGTCTTTCTTTAATCAAATTCGTCAAGGACATAGACCTGGTCTTGCCTATTTCCCTAGGACAAACCACCTAACCTCTACTCAACTAAACATGGGAGATTACAAAATAAAATAATCATCTTTTTACCATGAAGACCACAATTAATAGCAACTGAGATTTTCGTCATGCTATTAGTGACACCTACAAAAATCATCAATGGTATGATAGAAAAATACACCATTGCTTGTCATATTAACAAGACATTATTCCAACTTGTTGCTATCGCTACAATGGAAGATCTGCAAAAGGAAAATGAAAAGATTAAACTCTAAGTGAAATGTTGTTCGATAAGGGAAAGTTTGAAATTTCTGGCATCACGAGGAGGCTCTGCAACTTGTTCCAAGGTTGGCGTTAGGGTTTGACGTTAGGTACCATGGTAGGAGGCGCAGGGGGGAGTGCTGCTCCTACAGTCAAGCAGTCACTGATAGAAGCAAGGACACTAGGAAGCAGTGCTTCAAGAAACCTTTGGAGAAGACAATAGAGGCAAGTAACACGAAAATACTGGGAAGAAACAGAGCTAATGAACAGGAAGGGGATCAGCAGGAAGCTTGTAAGAAGGAGAAAGGGGGTAGCAATCAAAAAACCACTTCTATAAGGACAACTTGGGTACGCAAATCGAATTCGAACATCATTCCCCGGGTCATCTTAAGCGACCCAGCGCTACAAGCACATAGGAATCACATGGCGAAATATGTGGTTATATGGAAATTCATGAGGTTATAGCCGACGGAGAGGGCGCTGCATGTATGGATAAGGGGCCACTGGAAACCAATGGGAGAAATAAACCTTCATTTGGGATCTATGGGCTTCTTCACAGTAGTGTTCACAAGCCTAGAGGATAAAGATAGATTGTTCGAAGGAGGACCATACTTCTACGCGGCTGCAGGCCTTTACATGCGGACGTGGATGATGAACTTTGTCCCAGAACATGAAACATTCAGATCAGTACCGGTATGGATTAGACTATACTCCCTTCCTCTAGATTATTGGCTACAAATCTCTGAAAACAATAGGCAACAAAGTGGGGCATTTCCTAAAGATCTCAGATGTGACTCTGAAAGGAAAATAAACCTCCTTCGCCCGGATATGTGTGGAAATGGACTTATATGGAGCACTTCCAGACGCAATAATTTTAGAAATATATGATGAAGAATGGGTGCAGGCGATGGACTATGAGCACATCCCATTTAGGTGCCGCAAATGCCATGAACATGGGCATCTATACAGAGACTGTCCAACAAACAATATGGAGAGAAATGTGAAAACAATGGCGGATAAAAATCCGGAGGGTTTCACTAAGGTTGGGGGCAAATGGAAAGGCGGGAAGCGGCCACAAAAAAATATCAATGAGGAAAGACAGCCGAGCCACAATAGCTTTAAGATCCTAGAAGAAGAAGATGGAAATAAAGAAACTAATCAGGGAACGGAGAACATTATCACTGAGAAGGAAAGGGATGCTAGCACGAAAGATATCATAGAAATCAGCCAACAAAAGGAGGATCTGCCAAGCAATATGGAGATAAGTATGGACCATGAGATGAATCCAAGTGAGGCAGGAATGGAGGACCATGAACTACAGGAGATTCTAGAAAGGGAAAATATAGATCTAGATAAATTACTGGAACAAGGGATGACCAAAGGAGTGGACTCCATGCCTAAAGAGGAATATGATAGGGTTCAACAGCTCTTCCTATGGAGGTCACAACCGAAGGGCTCTGGAGTCAAAAGAAATCATGATAGCCAGGAGCATAGAGGGGTCAAAATAATGGAGAAGATACAGACACAATCTCCAAAGAACCCAGGCAAGAAAAGAGGAAGTAAAAGACAGAAGGAGTTGTTAAACGAATGTGGGAAACTCTTGATCAACTCAGGTAAGATGAAAGATCTCACCAGTTATTCCTTTACCAACCTTTCTTAATGAAGCTCACAACTTGGAATATTAGAGGCATAGGAAATAGAAGGAAACAAAGAAATCTCAGTAATAGAATAAAAGAAGAAAAACCAGATATGGTTTTTTATTCAGGAGACAAAATGTTCGATGGATAAGATTAGAGAAATTAATAATAAATGGCTTATGAAGTATGAGTATTTATAGGTTAAAGCAAATAACTCGGCGGGGGAGGGGGGGGGGGTTCTGACGCTCTGGGATCCCGAGAAATTTGGAATCCTGGATGTTGAAGCGTCTAGGAACTATCTTTCTTTGGTATGTCAACCTTTAGGTGATCAGAAGACATACATGATCACAAATGTCTATGGACCTCAAAAGCTAGAAGATAAAATCAGGCTTCTCACCTCCCTTGAGGAACTAAGAGCAAGATACCCTAGTATGCCCTGGATTGTTGCAGGAGCTTTCAATATGATAAGATCTCTTACAGAGAAAAAGGCGGTATCAAACAGCTAGGCAGAGACTGCATGGCCTTCCAGAACTTCATGAGGAACATGGGGTTAGTGGACACTGAAACAATTAATGGGACCTTCACCTGGAACAACAAGAGGGGAGGGGCTTCTCAAGTCGCCTCTAAACTCGATAGATTTATCATTTCAGAGGACCTCTTTCTTTCAGGCCCTACCATGTCAGCTTCTATTCTTCCCTTTGGAGGTTCGGACCATTGGCCTGTACAACTGGAAGCCACTTTTATGTGTACACCAAGAAACAGACCCTTCAGATTTGAAAATGCTTGGCTCTCTCACCAATTCACCAACAATATTGACAAATGGTGGAGAGAGGATCTGAACATTCAAGGCACTAGAATGTTCCTGCTCCAACAGAAACTTAAACATATTAAATCCAGGCTTAAAGATTGGAACAAAAAGGAATTTGGCAATATATTCAAAGCCATAAGAGAAGTTCTGGAAGGCCATGGAGTCTCTGCCTAGCTGTTTGATACCGCCTTTTTCTCTGTAAGAGATCTTATCATATTGAAATCTCCTGCAACGATCCAGGGCATAGTAGGGTGTCTTGCTCTTAGTTCCTCAAGGGAGGTGAGAAGCCTGATTTTATCTTCTAGCTTTTGAGGTCCATAGACATTTATGATCATGTATGTCTTCTGATCACCTAAAGGTTGACATACCAAAGAAAGATAGAAGCATCCAGGATTCCAAATTTCTGGGGATCCCAGAGCGTCAGAACCCCCCCCCCCCCCCCCCGCGAGTTATTTGCTTTAACCTATAAATACTCATACTTCATAAGCCATTTATTATTAATTTCTCTAATCTTATTCATCGAACATTTTGTCTCCTGAATAAAAAACCATATCTGGTTTTTCTTCTTTTATTCTATTATAGAGATTTCTTTGTTTCCTTCTATTCCCTATGCCTCTAATATTCCAAGTTGTGAGCTTCATTAAGAAAGGTTGGTAAAGGAATAACTGGTGAGATCTTTCATCTTACCTGAGTTGATCAAGAGTTTCCCACATTCGTTTAACAACTCCTTCTGTCTTTTACTTCCTCTTTTCTTGCCTGGGTTCTTTGGAGATTGTGTCTGTATCTTCTCCATTATTTTGACCCCTCCATGCTCCTGGCTATCATGATTTCTTTTGACTCCAGAGCCCTTAGGTTGTGACCTCCATAGGAAGAGCTGTTGAACCCTATCATATTCCTCTTTAGGCATGGAGTCCACTCCTTTGGTCATCCCTTGTTCCAGAAATTTATCTAGATCTATATTTTCCCTTTCTAGAATCTCCTGTAGTTCATGGTCCTCCGTTCCCGCCTCACTTGGATTCATCTCATGGTCCCTACTTATCTCCATATTGCTTGGCAGATCCTCCTTTTGTTGGCTGATTTCTATGATATCTTCCGTGCTAGCATCCCTTTCCTTCTCAGTGATAATGTTCTCCGTTCCCTGATTAGTTTCTTTATTTCCATCTTCTTCTTCTAGGATCTTAAAGCTATTGTGGCTCGACTGTCTTTCCTCATTGATATTTTTTTGTGGCCGCTTCCTGCCTTTCCCTTTGCCCCCAACCTTAGTGAAACCCTCCGGATTTTTATCCGCCATTGTTTTCACATTTCTCTCCATATTGTTTGTTGGACAGTCTCTGTATAGATGCCCATGTTCATGGCATTTGCGGCACCTAAATGGGATGTGCTCATAGTCCATCGCCTGCACCCGTTCTTCATCATATATTTCTAAAATTATCGCGTTTGGAAGTGCTCCATATAAGTCCATTTCCACACATATTTGGGCGAAGGAGGTTTATTTTCCTTTCAGAGTCGCATCTGAGATCTTTAGGAAATGCCCCACTTTGTTGCCTATTGTTTTCAGAGATTTGTAGCCAATAATCTAGAGGAAGGGAGTATAGTATAATCCATACCGGTACTGATCTGAATGTTTCGTGTTCTGGGACAAAGTTCATCATCCACGTCCGCATGTAAAGGCCTGCAACTGCGTAGAAGTATGGTCCTCCTTCGAACACTCTATCTTTATCCTCTAGGCTTGTGAACGCTACTGTGAAGAAGCCCATAGATCCCAGATGAAGGTTTATTTCTCCCATTGGTTTCCAGTGGCCCCTTATCCATACATGCAGTGCCCTCTCCGTCGACTATAACCTCATGAATTTCCATATAACCACATATTCCGCCATGTGATCCCTATGTGCTTGTAGCGCTGGGTCGCTTAAGATGACCCGGGGAATGATGTTCGACTTGGGTTTGCGTACCCAAGTTGTCCTTATAGAAGTGGTTTTTTGATTGCTACCCCCTTTCTCCTTCTCCTTACAAGCTTCCTGCTGATCCCCTTCCTGTTCATTAGCTCTGTTTCTTCCCAGTATTTCCGTGTTACTTGCCTCTATTGTCTTCTCCAAAGGTTTCTTGAAGCGCTCCTTTCTAGCGTCCTTGCTTCTATCCGTGACTGCTTGACTGTAGGAGGGAGCAGCACTCCCCCCTGCGCCTCCTACCATGGTACCTAACGTCAAACCCTAACACCAACCTTGGAACAAGTTGCAGAGCCTCCTCGTGATACCAGAAATTTCAAACTTTCCCTTATCGAACAACATTTCACTTAGAGTTTAATCTTTTCATTTTCCTTTTGCAGATCTTCCATTGTAGCGATAGCAACAAGGTGGAATAATGTCTTGTTAATATGACAAGCAATGGTGTATTTTTCTATCATACCATTGATGATTTTTGTAGGTGTCACTAATAGCATGACGAAAATCGTAGTTGCTATTAATTGTGGTCCTCATGGTAAAAAGATGATTATTTTATTTTGTAATCTCCCATGTTTAGTTGAGTAGAGGTTAGGTGGTTTGTCCCAGGGAAATAGGCAAGACCAGGTCTATGTCCTTGATGAATTTGATTAAAGAAAGACCGCTCAACCATGGTCTATGTCCTTGACGAATTTGATTAAAGAAAGACCCCTCAACCATGCTATCTTAGTCGAAGGTAATATTACTACATTAACAAAGGATAACTTACCAACTAAAAAATATGAGTGAAAATATTTACCCTATCCAAGCAACACATAATAGATATTTGTCTAACAAAAACTTTGTAATTAGAGCAATTTGCTTCAACATTGTTTCTAGTAACAATTTGATATGTTTTTCCACAAAAAATTGGGTGAATTGTCTATGTTATAATAGACATTGACTAAACTATTTGCCTCCCCTTATGCATATTAGGATAATTAACAGGTTCTCAAGTTTTTCTCCTCTATTTTCAGGAGTTTGAGACCCCTCAAGAAAACAAGATTATAAATTTGATTCGATAGGGAATATACCTTTTGGACAAAGAATAACAAAGGACACCTTCTTAGTAATACTAAGAGGGGGGTGAATCAGTATTTCATTTCAATCAGGTTAATTTTTAATCTTTAGAGCATTAAATGACATCAACATCAAATCAAAACATAAATTAGCAGCACCATTCAACAATGCACAACATGAAAGACAATACACAACCTCCGTCAGACCTTAACACAACTTGCATTAGCCTCAAAAGGAATCCAAAATTAAGCCTCAGGGAGGCTGAGTATTGCCTCAGAGAGATGACCTCAGGAGGGCCGAACCTGAGCCTCAAGAAGGGGCCAAAAAAGTTCATAGAGATGTCGAATTACAGATCAGAAGGAAACCTTAGATACTCGTTGTTGCAACCTTGTTCAGTTTAGTGAAAAACCATGCATAAAAGAAAAAATAATAAGTCCAGAAATCACCTCGAAAACTCGTCCTACTTCCTTAGATTGGCGTGACAATCCTGGCCTAAGAAAATCAGACAAATTACATGGAAATGTGAGTGTTCGATTTGATGCCTTTGGAGGGCAGACGAGCGCCATATTTATACAAGTTGAAGAGGCTTCTATAGGGGGGCTGACCTATTCAAAAGAGGGGAGCCGATCTTGAGACAAATTTAAAATCTGATTTTTCAATTTGAAATTTTGGAGCTAATTTTAACACCTTGAAGGCCGATTTAAATTCATTTTTTTTGTAGATACTCGTTGTTGCAACCTTGTTCAGTTTAGTGAAAAACCATACATAAAAGAAAAAATAATAAGCCCAGAAATCACCTCGAAAACTCGTCCTACTTCCTTAGATTGGCGTGACAATCCTGGCCTAAGAAAATCAGACAAATTACATGGAAATGTGAGTGTTCGATTTGATGCCTTTGGAGGGCAGACGAGTGCCATATTTATACAAGTTGAAGAGGCTTCTATAGGGGGGCTGACCTATTCAAAAGAGGGGAGCCGATCTTGAGACAAATTTAAAATCTGATTTTTCAATTTGAAATTTTGGAGCTAATTTTAACACCTTGAAGGCCGATTAAATTCATTTTTTTTGTATGACTAAATCCTTCAATGACAGAATTTTCTTAGCTTCCTCCCATCTTTCTTACTTATCTCCCCTGTATTTTTGATGTTCTTTTGATATTTACTTAGTTTTAGAAAAATTTAGTATTCTCATTGCCAAATACTAGCAAAGTAGACCTATTCTTCAGTCTCCACCCTATTTCTTCGTGTTCCAATAGCTTCCTTTTTATTCTTTCTAAAGCTTTTAGATTTGAATTCTCCTGTGCTGTAGTGATTCCTTCCTTATTTGTTGCAAACAATTTCTTGATCTATTCCTTGGTCTCAATAAGATTTTGTTGAGCATTCTAGGATTTTTTTCTTTGCCCACTCTGCTATTATGTTTTAAACTTTCATGAAATTTATTGCAAAGTTTCAAATAGTTGTCTCCCTTGTATTAGGTTCATATTTCTTTCAATTACGGTAAATTCCTGAACATTCTTCTTTCAACAAATTATGTTTATATTTGAAGGGTCTCGGGGATTAAATGGATAAGAAACTTTAAAAAATAAGAGGATGAGTACAAGCTTGATGAAAACATAAGAGCATGAATCACACATTCTCATAGTTATTTTTCAAAGTTCCTTCAGTGGCATGGGCCTTGAACTGAGCTTCATCACAGCCATCATTTTCCTGGAGGGTGTTAAAATTGGACATGAAGGTGAACATTTTCTCTTTTGGTGACTGAGCTGCAAATTTGGTGTTTTGAGTACATTCTCATGAAATTCTTATTAGTACTATCATATTCATCACAATGAGGACTAGTTTGATCCTCTCTAATATCTGTACCCTTAATGGCTCCCTTTGAGCTAGTGGAAGAACAATCGGTCACAGTAGAGGCAGTTCCAATTGTTACAAGTCATGTACTGGAATACAGTGGATGATCAAACTCTGCCTGATGCACTTGCTCTGTCAAGTGAATCTCATTGCCTTCTTCTCCATGCACTTGGGAAAAGGAATCCTTTTCAACAGGTGTAGACTTTTCAATTTCAACAAGAATGAATTTATAATTCTTATTACTAATATAATATTCTTGCAACGAAACTTTTTCAATGATGCCAGCAGGGCTTCCCTTATTGGATACTTTGCAAAGCTTCAGGTTTGTTGCACATTTCTCTGTCATTTCTAGCTCAGGTCTTACCCAAGTTCTGTCCTCGTCACAGTTTTCAAGGATCTGCTTACGTTGTGGCCCACCATTATGGTGGGAATTTTCCCTTTAAACCTCATAAATCTGTTCTAGTTTTACTTCACCATCATTATTATAAACATACTTTTTCCATTTTATAGGCTGCTTGTTCTCAACCTTTTTTGTAACCTCAAGGTCTTGGCTTTCAATGTGCAGATCAGCACCTGCAAATTGTTTGAAACCACTTAAAAGGGATGGTCATCCCCTTGATTATGATTTGGGCTACCATAATTTGGCCAAGGATTTTTGTCAAGTTGGTTATGCTGCTAGTTACATTTCAGATTATTAATGCTGTCACATGTTCTATCCAACACCAAGTTGTATGTGCAGCAAACAAAATTTCCCTGTAAAAGAAATCTTCTTCCGGACTTGTGGTGTTTCCATTGATGATATGAACCAGAGAACAATCATTAACAGCACCCTCAGACATCTCAAAAAAATTAGTAATATCCTCTGTATCACCATCACCCTTATACATGATCCATCACCCTTATACACCCCAAAATTAGTAATATCCTTTGTATCACCATCACCTTCATACACCTCAAAATTAGTAGTATTCTCAGTATCAACAAAATTTTGTGCAACATTACCACTACAATGTTGATTTTTGTAGCATTGGATGTGTTCTAGCCACAAATTTTGTGAAGAGGCTAGAATACATGTATTCTCCAAAATCTAGAAATTGTTTCTGGAAATTCCACCTAGAGATGGTTTAATTAAAAGAATAACTTTTTTTTTAAAATGATTTTCTAAGTTAAATTTGGTTAATTAAAGGGTATTAATTAAATCAAGTGTATATCTTCTAGAAGAAGTTGAGGATCAACTCCAAGTTGATCTTAGCCGTCAATAATGTTTTAATCTTGGCTTTTGGAGCTCCAACAAGAGATTATAAGGAGGAGTTCGATGTGGTTGGAGAAAGACACTTAAGTAGTTTGATTTTGAGAATTGATTTCCTGAGTAGCAGTAGTGAGTTGTCGGAAGTGATTCAGTAAAGTCGAAGTAGTGAGAGAGGGGCAGAGATAGTAGATTGTAGATTGGAGGAAGTTTTCCAGATCTGGGGAGTGCATAACAGAGAGACAACAAACTCCACAGAGAGGCTGACGCAGTGCAGAGCTTTAGAGGGAGATCTGTATTTGCTGAGGAGAAATCAAGTTTCAGAGGCAGGGGCTGGAGTGGAAGCCCAGAGAGCCGAAAGATCGAGTTTCGAGAGCAACAACTGATTAGCAGAGTGAGAGAGATGCCGATCCCAATAGGCTTATGCAGATTTGTGTAGACTGACGCAGAGGCACCGCAAAGGCAGCAGGGGGCATCTCATATTGAGCTAAGGTCAGTGTCGGATCATCGGTGGAAGTGCGATTTTTCTTGTCAGTTATTTTCTCTGCATGGATTGCCAGATTTGAGCATCCATAGTCTTGTACTAAGGTTATTACTGCATAATAATAAAACCCTCAGCTGCTGCATTAGTTTTCTCAATTTTTACGGGGACGTTGGTCCAAAAATAACTGTGTAAATGTGTGTGTCTATTTCTCTCCAGTGCAATATTTAGTTTCCGCAATATTTATTTTGTGTAGGTTGCAGTGTATATGTTTCGATATTTGCCATAGGAAATTGCAACTAATTTGGTCGATTAATTTAACAAATAGAAGAAACATCATCATTTTGCTATAGTAGGAATCAGGTACCCCATTTTTCACATGGTATCGAAGCACAAATTGTAAGTCGGAGAGCTCAGAGCATAAGAGGAGAAGGAGGTTCGAATTTATGTGTAGGCAACCATTCAAAACCATAGGGTAGCACAGTCGTTGGGCCAAAGAGGTCGAAGTTTTGAGTGAGATCGATTTCTCTGAGTGAGTCAACAAAGAAATTCGATTTTCCAGATCGAAGCTTTTCAGAGGCAAAAGGGAGCAACACTTTTTTCCTTATAGAGCAGATCTTTAGTTGGGACGCGGATATTTGGCAGCAGTTGTTGGCATAATGTCAGCGGGAGAGAAGAACACATATTGAGGGAATTTCTTCCTCAGAGGACTTCCAACCACAAGTCCGAATTTTTCTAGCAGAGCAGCAGTAGCTGTGTGCGAGATTTCTCACCCCAGAAAGGAGTACGAATAGCTGGGAAACAATTGCGCAAAGGGAAGGAGTTTTCGACATTTTTAGAGATGGCTATAGATGGGCAGGATCCATGCAAGAGTAGCAGATTGGATCCAATTGCTGCAAATTTCTCACATGGATCAATATCCTTGCTACGGGAGCCCAACATAATCAATAGTAGGAGGATCACAGTGTCTGCAGACACAACTAGTCATTCAAATGGCAGTTGCATAGATAGTTGCAATCAGTTCTCGGAAGACAGTTGTAGTATGCAGGTGCAGTTCCAGCCAGGAGATTCCCAACACAAAGCTTCGTAGTCCAGTTTCCAGTGCAGGAGGACTATGTGAGTTGCCAAAAGGGAGTATAGAGATTTCCCATAGGAAGATCGAGACTCAAAGGGAGTCTAGGTTCAAAGGGAGCAGACATATGGAAGCTAGTACTTCTGGATTTGGGGAGATCAGACTCATTATTGCAGTAGTTGCAGTAACAGTGCAGAAGCATCAACAGAGCAGTAGCAACTGCAGTATGAGTATATCATATTTCGCCAATATAAATAAGGGGTATAACTACAATAGTAATGGGGTAATCACTAGAATTATAGGAACCCAACATGCCCCTCTCCTTCAAAAAAGTGTTGTCCTCAACGCTTGAGCAGTTCTGGATACTTCTGCATAAAATTCTCATCCTCCCATGTGGAATCTTCAGCGGATAAGTTCTTCCACTTGATAAGATACTCTGAAATTGATCGATTTCGTAGCTGCCGAGTTCTTGTTTCTGTGACTGCTTCCGGTTCCAATATAATTTTTCCTTCCTCGTCAAGTTCTGGCAATATTGTTTGAACTGGGAGCTTGTCGCCTATAACCTTCTTTAAACATGAAACATGGAAAACCGGGTGCAATCGAGAAGCTGCAGGAAGCTCCAATTTGTATGCCATAGTACCAATCTTTTGCAACACCTTGTATGGACCATAATACTTTGGTGATAATTTATTATCCTTCTTAGCTTGCTTGAGGGACATTTTCTTATATGGTTGTAGCCGTAGGAATACCAATCACCTACATCAAAACTTCTTTCACTGCGATGTTGATTTGCCTGTTGTTTCATTCTATTCTGTGCCAACACGAGGTTATCCTTTAAGAGTTGGAGGACTTGTTGTTGATCGATGTGATGTTCCACTACCTGAACCTTAGAATTTTCTCTTAAATATGATGTGATGGATGGTGGTTGATACCCATAAAGTGCCATAAATGGGATAATTTTTGTTGTTGTATGGAAGGAAGTGTTATACCACCATTCAGCCAAAGGTAACCATTTGACCCATTGTGTCTATTTATCAGATACAAAGCAACGAAGATATCCTTCCAAACATTTGTTTACTATTTCAGTTTGCCCATCAGATTGAAGATGATAAGATGAGCTATGAGCTAACTGAGTACCAAGACAAGAGAATAATTCTGTCCAAAAATTTCCAGTGAAAATGGGATCTCTGTCACTTACAATAATCTTTGGGTTTCCATGTAGCTTTTGAATTGTTTCCATAAATGCAGTAGAAACTGTACTGGCTTTAAATGGATGTGATAATGCACAAAAGTGTGCATACTTGGTAAGTCTGTCAACTACCACCATGATGACACTCTTTCCCTCAGACTTGGGTAAACCTGTGATAAAAACCATTGAAACCTCCTCCCAACGTTGGCTTGGAATGGATAAGGTTGTAATAGACCCAGTATCTTAATTGTTTCAACTTTATTTTGTTGGCAAACCAAACATTCCGCCACAAATTTTTGAATATCCGATTTAAGGCCATCCCAAAAAAATTCCTTCTTAACCCTGTGGTAAGTTTTTAAAAATCCTGAGTGCCCTCCTAAGGGAGAAGTGTGCAATTCCATAAGAATCTTTTGTTTTAGCTGGGAATTCTTACAGAGCTATAAGCGATCTTTGCACCATAACGAATCATTTTTCCAGCTAAATGTATAAGATGTACTGGAATCTTGTTGTAGATTTCGAATAAGTGCCCACAGTTCCTCGTCATTCTTCCATTCCTCCCTTGCTTCATTTATCCAATCTGGTTGGATAATAAAAATGGCACACAACAATGCTTCCACATCCTCATCCTTTCTTGAGAGTGCATCTGCCACCACATTTTGCTTCCCTTTTTTGTAGATGATTTCAAAGTCATAACCCAACATCTTTGTGACCCACTTTTGTTGCTCCTCAGAGGATAATCTTTGTTCTAAAAAGTATTTAAGGCTATCATGATCCATTTTTACCTTGAAGTGTCTTCCCATTAGATAGGGTCGCCATTTCTTAAGTGCCTGGAGTATTGCCAACATTTCCTTCTCATAAATAGCTTTGTTTAAAAGCTTTCCCTTGATTGGACGACTTTCAAAAGCAATGGGTCTTTCATATTGCATTAGAAAAACACCAATTCCATTTCCTGAAGCATCACATTCCACAATAAAGGTTTTTGTGAAGTCTGGTGTAGCTAAGACCGGTGCTTGGCACATTGGCTCTTTAAGATGTTCGAAGGCCTTTGTTACTTCCGAAGTCCATGAAAATGCATCTTTCTTCAATAATGTTGTTAGAGGTGCTGCTATTCTCCCATAATTCTTAACAAACTTGTGATAATACCCTGTCAACCTGAGAAATCCTCGTAGATGCTTTATGGATGTGGGATTTTCCATTCCTTAATGGCTTTAATTTTTCTAGGGTCTACCTTAACTCCTTCATGAGATACAATATGAACCATATATTCCACCACCTCTTGTACTCCAAGAAACATTTGGATCTTTTTGCATATAATTGTTTCTCCTCCAATAGTTGTAGCACCCTGTCAACATGTTCAACATGATCCTTCGAAGACTTGCTATAGATTAGTATATCATCAAAATACTAACACAAATTTTCTAAGGAAGGGTTTGAAAATGGAATTCATCAAACCTTGAAATTTAGAAGGTGCATTGGTAAGGCCAAAAGGCATGACCAAAAATTCATAATGACCCTCATGAATTCTAAATGTTGTTTTCGGAATGTCTTCAGTCTTCATTCTGATTTGATGATATCCTGAATGAAGATCCAACTTGGTGAACTAAATTGATGCATGCAATTCATCGAGTAATTCATCAATGACAGGAATGGGAAACTTATCTTTAATAGTGAGCTTGTTGAACTCCCTATAATCCGAACACATGTGCCATGATCCATCCTTCTCGTGCACCAATACCACTGGAGCAGAGAAAGAACTTTGACTAGGTTGAATTATACCAGCCTCTAGCATTTCTGCAACCATACGTTCAATTTCACTCTTTTGGACATAGGAATATCTGTACGGCCTGATGTTTGGAGGAACACTTCCTGGAATCAGATGAATAGTATGATCATGATCAC
The DNA here is from genome assembly GCA_000404065.3 of Pinus taeda. Lineage (NCBI taxonomy): Eukaryota > Viridiplantae > Streptophyta > Pinopsida > Pinales > Pinaceae > Pinus > Pinus taeda. The sequence goes on along the minus strand of APFE030974407.1, from coordinate 11,636 downwards.
GCATAGGTGGGAGACCTTTGGGAGTCTCAAATACCTTGGAATGATTGTCTAGGACTTTTTGGAGACCTGGATAAGTAGATGATTCCGATGTGGAAACATCTAGCGAACATAATTGTGCAATTACACCTATTTGCTCCTTTTTTAGAAGCTTTGTCATACCATTAGAGCTGATTATCTTTCCTGGTTTCCCTGCAATACCCCTTAATTCAACTTCCTTTCCTTCCATAGAAAATTTGATGAAAAGTTCTTGAAAATTAAAAGCTAATGTACCCAAGGATTGTAGCCATTGGACTCCTAGTACAACATCAACACCTCCCATTGGAATGGAAAGCATTGGGCTAGTCAATACATATTCTCCCATGGATAGCTTGATATTATGGCACTTTCCAAAGAAATTTATTGTTCCTCCATTTGCAATCATCCCTTGACACTCTGGTGCTGGATATAGGAAGAAATTCAATTCTTTTGCTACCCTACAATGAATAAAATTGTGGGTGCTTCCTGAATCAATCAACACTATTACCTTTTTGTTCTTGATTTGTCCTTCTTTCTTGATAGTTTGAGGAGTGGTAATTCCTACCAATGCATTACAAGATATGGTCGGATTTATTTCTTCTTCATCCAGGCTTTGTTCCTGGAGTATATCCTCTTCTTTTGACCTTTCTTGCTCCTTTTCTTCTTCCTCTTCACAATCTATGTAGAATAATTTCTTCTTAGCACACCTATGACCTTTAGTGTATTTGCTATCACAAATGTAACAAAGCCCTCTTGCTCTTTTTTCTTCCAATTGTTGTGGTGTCAACCTTATAGGTTGTGGAAGACTAGGGACAACACTTCCATCTTTATAGTTGTGAGTAGTATGCTTCTTGGTTGCCATAATTTTGCTTTCCATTTTTCTAGCTAACCTGAATGCCTTCTCTAATGAATCAGGTTCCCAAAGGTGAACATCATGTTGGATATTATCCTTTAAAGACCCTATGAACACATCAATCCTATGCTTTGGAATATCTTTCACCCTTATGTTTGAATTTTTGGAACTCCTCAATGTGCTCCATTATTGAACCCTTTTCTTTGAAACTTATCAATTGGATAAAAAAGTGTTGCTTTTTGTATCCTCATAATGTGCCATCAATTCTTCTGTAAAAATTGCCCGAGTGATAAATTGTTTATGAGAGCAAAGCCATTGATACCATACAAACTGATTTGGTTCCAAATATAAAGTTTCCATATGTACCTTTTGTGTGTTTTGCACATTATTGAGATCGAAAAATAACTCCATCTGTAATATCCATGTTGCCAGATCCTTGCCAACAAACTTACTCATATCGATTTTTGGAATATCGTGGGTCTTCGATCCAACATTAGAGTTTATGGAATCATGATTAACATTTCTTTTGTTCTCATCATGAGTTTCCTTTACTACCCTTTCACCCTTAGTGACCCTTTCTTGTAGCAATTTATTTATATTTATCTTAAATTATTCCATGTGTGTCTTCAAATCATCCATCTTAGCTTCCACGTCATTCATCTTAGCTTCCACATCATTCATCTTAGCTTCTACACCTTTCTTTAAAAAATCCATCTTAGATTCTGTTTGTTTTTGTGCAAGTGACACTTGTTGCACTTGGTCTCGTAATTTTGATATATCATGTTGCATTTCTTCCTCTTCTTCATGAATCATGCTAGAGATTTCAGGTCGCCTACTAGGTGTTTCCATTTTCTTTCTTCGGGGCATCAATTGCTGATAATAATGCTTCACTATGCCCTTTGAATTCCTTCAAAATAATTTTTCAAACCAAGCTTAAGCAAACATTTAAAAAAATATACACACCTTTTTTCACTTTGTAGGAGCTCGATATTGCCTCTGATGTATCTCTGTACATTCAAATCATCCAGCTCTGAAATTGTGACATACAGTAGCCCTATGTGTCCTCTTTCCAATGCCACAAGTCTGACCCAAATTGGATTCTCCAAGGAAGAGTTATACAAAATCTCCCACAGTGACTTGATTATAGACTAGTTCAGTGGAGCGAACTTGTATGACGTGCCACGAGTCACTGTTTCGACCTTTGGATCTAAAAACCACCCACAAGAAACTACAGTCCGTCCTCTTTCTTTAACTTTTTACGAAATTTCAATCCGATTCTCAGAGAGAAAGTTATGACGATTTTCCCCAGGTCACCTGTTTTGAATGTAATTAAGGAGTCTGCAAAAAGGCCAACTTCCTCAGATCATATCTCTGAAAATATTGTGCGAAAAGCTCTGAAATTCGGACCCAACGTTCAGCATCAATTCTTCTCAAATGGGTTTTTTTTGCGACTTCTGAAACTGTCACAGAAAAAAAGTTATGGCGAAAATGCCACGATGACCTGTTTGGAGCAGCGAAACCCTAGAATCCAAAGCTCTGATACCAAATGTTATGAACCAACTCAAGAAAAGATAGAAAAGATAGATCAATGCCTTAGAATTCAGCCTCTTCGAGGGGGAAACCTCCTTTACATTACATAAATGAAAATTCTTGGATGATTCAAATGACAAAACCTCCTTTTTATATATAGGAGTCTAAGGAGTCACAATATAACCCAGCCGACCTAACAATAATAATAAAAAGCCATAAAAGTAACAATAGAGGGATTCTATGGGGCACAGTAATAACAATATGGGGGAAATAGGGGCACAACAATATTAATAAGGGTACAACTACAATAGTAATGGGGTAATCACTAGTATTATAGGGACCCAACATATCACATCATATTTAAGACAAAACTCTAAGGTTCAAGCAGTGGAAGATCACATTGAGCATCAACAATAAGTTCTCCAACTCTTAAAGGATAACTTGAATATGGCGCAGAATCAAATGAAACAATAGGCATATCGACATCATAGTAAAATAAGTTTTCATGTAGATGACTAGGTATTTTTACGGCTACAACCATACAAACAAATATCTCTCAAGCAAGCTATGAAGGATAATAAATTATCACCCAAGTACTATGGTTCTTACGAGGTGTTGCAAAGTATTGATACTATGGCATACAAATTGGAGTTGCCTACATCTTCTCGAGTACACTCATTTTTCCATGTTTCATGATTAATGAAGCTTATTAGTGACAAGCTTCTAGTTCAAACAGTGTTGCCAGAACTTGACGAAGAAGGAAAAGTCATATTTGAACCTGAAGCAGTCATGGAAACAATAACTCGACATCTATGGAATCGATTAATTTCAGAGTATCTCATTATGTGGAAGAACTTACCCATTGAAGATTGCACATGGGAGGATGAGAATTTTATACAAAAGTGTCCATAAGTACTCAAGCATTGAGGACAACAATTTTTTGAAGGAGAGGGGCATGTTAGGTCCCCATAATACTAGTGTAGCCCCCTTATTGTTATTGTTAGTGTATCCCATTTATTATTATTGTAATGTCCATGCAGCCCCCATATTGTTGTTGTGGTGCCCCATAGGAGCCCACAATTGTTATTTTTGTGCCCTTACACTATTATTTTTATGTAGGCTCTAATTATATTGTGACCCTTTAGACTCCTATATATACAAAGGAGGTCTTGTAAATTGTATCGTCCAAGAATTGTTCATTTATGTAATGTAGAGGAGGTTTCCCCCTCAAAGAGGATACTTTTTAAGTCATTGATCTATCTTTTTGTGAGATAGCTGCATAATTTTTTTTAAAGTTGTTGTTAATTATCTTACATATGATAAAGAGTTTCATGCATTGGTACAAAGTGTTAAAAAGTGGAAGCTTTACTTAATTGGAAAATAAACAATAAGACACAAGGATCATCAACCATTACAGTACATGCAACCACTAACAAAGCTACAAAAATCAAGACATCAAATATAATAATTTCATTTGGTCAACAAATATAAGAAGGGTGTAAATATCAAAATGGTTAACATGTTATCTAGACCTCCTATCAATGCATCTATCGTCTTATATAATGATTCATTAGCACTTGATAGTTATGTTAAGAAGTATGTTAGGGATGATGAATTCCAAGATATATATGAGAGGTTAACTCATGTTTCACAAGTGGAGAATTATCATTTTCAAGGCAAGTTACTCTATCATGCTAACAAACTATGTGTTCCATAAGATGAAAGAATTCATGTAATGAAAGAAGCTCATACTTCTCGTATTTCAGCACATTTTGGGGTAGGAAAAACAACTGCTCATTTACAAATATTTTGTGATTGGAATTGAGCATGAGAGATTGTAATAAAATATGTAAAAGGGTGTGTATTTTGTGCCACTAGTAAACCCACTAATAGAAAATTAGGTCTGTATACAACTATTCTAGTTCCTTCTCATCCATGGGAGAGCATCTCTATGGATTTCGTAAGGGGTTTTCTTATGTCTAAAATAGGTCATGATTACTTGTATGTAGTTGTTGATATGCTTAGTAAAATGGGTATTTTTATGCTTTTTTAAAAGCAAGTGACAACTAAATATTAGAGGAAATTTCAGCCTAAAAGTGGTCTCCTAAAGAAAAATAATAAAATACTAGTTAAAATAATAAAATAGAGTTATGAATTTTGGAGGGAAAAGAAGTTTTTTTTTTTTTTTTTTTTTTTTTTTTTTTTTTGTATTTTTGGCTTATCTCCTTATAGGTTTACTCAAATTTCAAGTTTTATAGACTTATTGGTTGCGAAATTAAATTCCACATCCAACAAGTACCCATTATTAATACTTTTGTGAAGACCCACATTGATAAAAAATGAAGGTTCATTAAAAAACGAATTGAACACGCTTTTTTAATGTATATTTAATTTTTATCAATGTGGGTCTTCTCAAAATTATGCATAATGGGTACTAATTGGATGTGGAATTTAATTCCACGTCCAACAAGTGTCTAGACTTTAAATTTGAGTAAACATATAGGGATATAAGCCAAAAATACAATTAAAAAAAGTAGTTTTTCTTCTTTTCCTTGCAAAATATTTACATGTACCTCTTCTTAAATTTAAATGATTTTGATTGGTTTACATATTATGGCATGGAAATTACATGAAAATTTCATTGGCACTTTTAAGCTAAAATTTCCTTTAATGTAGACTACATACTTATTCTTCCAGCATGTTTAGGTTCACTTTGGACTGCCCACTTCCGTTATTTTAGGTCAAGATTCCCACAGTTTGGGAATTTTGGTCGAGTTTGTGGAGATTGATGGACACAAAGTTGAATAGAGGTTCTTCTTTTCATCCGTAGACTAAAAGATAAAAAAATGTAGTTAAGAGGATAAAGGTACATTTGGTCCAAGGATATTGTAGTAAACATCCTAAGCTTTGGGAGGAACAATTACACTATGTGCAACATGCCTACAACCAAACCTTGCATTCTTCTACATAGATCTCTCCATTCGAACATTGTTTTGGGTACCTTACAAAGTCTCCATTGAATTTCATTTTTGGGAAATATGTTGATTATGTTGAGCATAGAGATGAAAACAATGCCTGAAAATTCATTCAAAATATCGAAATGGTCCATAAGAGAGTACAAAAATAGTTGGAGAAGAGACAAGCCCAATACAAGGCTAGGCATAATAAACATAAGATGGAACATCACTTCCAATTTGGTGATTGTATTTGGTTGAATATCAACAAAGACAAGTTAAAAGGGGAAGGTAAAAGGATCAAACCAATTTGATATGGAACATTTACTATTTTGGAGAAGAATGACACTAATTATTATTGCTTAGATCTACCACATTACATGTAGATGTATTTAATTGTAAATTTGGTGAACTTGAAACTATATGAGCCTCCAATGATCATAGATGAAGATGAGAGTATTCAAGTTCCCTCCATCAATGCTTTTTCTTTTGAGTATTTAAACCAGTTGTAAGAAGACACCATTCTAGATATGAAGATGAGGACATCATGATGAGGTAATGCGGAGTATCTTCGAGTGGGCCTTAATGGAATGCATCCAAGGAAAACACGATGGATCGAGATACTGAAATTCAGGGATCAATACTCTCACCTATTTATTGAGTAACTCAACTTTTGGTGTTCCAAAAGCTTCCTAATGGGGACAATTGATTTGGGAGGATCTAAGAGGCATCACAATTCAGTAGTCATAAATCAATATGAAATTATAGCCATGATGAGAGTTTGATGAGAGATTTCCAACACAACTTGAACAATCTCAAATGAACTTTGTATGAGAAATTTGTCACATTTTCAAGTTTTGTAAAAATAAGCAAAAGGAAGGACAAAGGTGACATGTGGTAGGTTGTATGGAGGACACTTGGGAGACTGAAAAGAAGACACATAAAAAGAGGCTAACATGGTAGGTGACATGGAAACAATGGGAGAGGAAATGTGGTAAAGGAAATGATGTGGCATTTATGTGGAAACTAACTTAGCAGGTGATTATGAAACTAGCAAAGTCTTAGGCGCTAACTATGTGACATATGGAACAATTAACTGGTGCCAAATGGTAACCCAGATTAGAAAAAAAATTGATCCTACCATCTATAGAAGAGTCAAGCAAGTGGTTTTAACTTGCAACCTCATCGACAAAAAACCAACTACTCATTGTTGCACCAACCATTGATGCTTACTATGTATAAGTGGAAATTTCTATTTGAAGTTATTGTAACCTACAACAAGCTTAAAATAGTGTCGGAGGCTTTTGAACTCATGACATCTAACATGAAATAAAATTATTAACCATAATGTCAATTGTGGTTCATATAAAACATATCAACAAATGTTTATTTTTTAAAATTGTTACAACTACTTTCTAAATGGGAAAGGTCTGCCAGCTTGACCCTATGACCTCCCCATAATGAATGGACCTATGAATACACAATGTGAAAAATATTGTAATTGGATCGACCATAACTATTAATGAATTTTATGTGCTTGGAATAAAGAAATGATGGCAAGAACCTGTCTTGGCCCCAATGTTTTATAATTGGCCTAACTAGAAATTGCACCACAACTAGTTTTGTCGTATAGAGGTCCAAACCCCTAGATTTTAAGGCACTAGTTCAAATTGTACATATTATAAAAATCAATCATTTCCCCTTTTGGAGATCAAAAGGAGGGAGAGGATTTTGACAAAGGTTCTTAGGTTCAATAAGAAATTGTAGAGCAGAGAAATAGTATTTGAGATTGAGGATTTGATGTAAATTTGTCATTTTGTGTTGCAATTGAAGAGGCTAATCCATTGGAAGCAAAACTAAAGATGTATCTCACACTAGTTGAACTCTATTATCAATCTCATTATGTTCTTCTTATTTCTTTGTATTTATTTCTTTTTGTTTGTAATCATTTTTTATCAAGTTTGGTATTCCACATTTTGTTTAATGAAGAGAAATCATTAGCTCATAAATGAAAGATCCAGATCATGAAGCGAATTTCATTTTCTTGTAGAATTGTGGTACAATACCAATTATCATGTTGCTACCAAAATGACATCATATAAAGTTTTTTATGGTCAAGAACCTCATATGAATTTGTCTATGCCCATCAAATTCTAAGAAATGGCCTTATATTTACTTAGCGCATCTAAGATTCAAGAAGCATATAACACACTTCATACCAAAGAATCCATTTGGTGTAACACACTCAACCTCCTTCTTTACAACTAAAGCAATGGGGTATAATTTTTTTTTCTTTCTTCTTCGTGTTTCGACTGACTTCGGTTAGCACTGTTTGCCACCATTGGAATCAATCCTAGTGGCTTCTCAGAGTCACCGAGTGACCACTGAATAAGTCTATAGGCGCCCATTATTTTAATCCCTTTGTGGATTGAGTTCCCTTTTCGACTGGCGCAACGCTAATGGTCTTGTTTCTATGTGAAACGACCAAAGACCATGTGTTAAGCCCCAACCTCCTAGCCTCTCTTTACTTCCCTACGCCCTTGTTATGCTTCTACATGAAGTGAATGTTTAGTATCAATCCTCGTGCAAACATTACCATCCAAATCCAAACACATAAACACACAAACCACTCAAAGCATTGAAACACAGATGTACAAACCATTCAAGACAAACAACATATACTAAGTTAAAGAAAAGAATGATATGATCATGCCAAACAAAAGAAATTTAATGTAAATTTTAAAGTTTATCTCAAATATATATATAATAATAATATTCTAAAAATGTAACATTGTTACTTTCAAATGATCTGTCATATGCAGAAAGATCAAATCCCCAAAAAACAAACTTTACATATGATAGATTTGATCTTTCGAGCATATAAAAATCCAATTTAAATAAATCTAATCTGCTAATAATTTGACAACTACCAATCAAATATACTATCTCCACCAAGGGCATTTCATGCCATGTCAATATCATATGGGGTAAAATCTCGACAAAATATCTAATAGTTCGTACAAAATTGAAATCACAGGGTTGGCCTGTAATGAAGCGCGTTTCGAGCAATGGACCGCATGTTGTGGCCATAAACCATGTGGGGTTCATTGTTGACCATCTTTGCAAATTCCATGTGGTGGATTCTTCGTGTGGGTTTCATTGTTGATGCCACACGGAGGATGATTTCCCTAAAGTAGAGGCGCACGCGAGGGATTTTTATTTTGAACTAATTTTTTTTGAAGTGAATCATAATGAGTTAGTTTGGGTGTGAACATACATAATCGTTTTCGAGTGAACCCAATGCTTTCTCATTTGGAGTGGTCCATTTCGAATTTGTGTAGTCTAAAGAGGGGACAAACAGATTGAATTTCAAACCATCATTTTTTGAATTTTTAAATATGCTATAACAAAGATAATGTGAAAAAGACAGAAAATGAGCATTGACGGCCACTAATAAGGCCGTATTAGTGGCAGTGCACCCTACTCCTTTGCGGGCCCCACATGGTCGCCACAGACTGACTTGTGGTGGAATACTCTGTAGGACCATTATCAACAACACTATAGGACCCCACATTCACGCAATTGGCAATCTTCGAAATTTAGTGTTGTTTCTTGTCCTTTAGTCCCAGACAAAAAGAGAAAAAGAAATTATTTTAATGTCCACTAGGCTAAAGATAGCCTATGGGATAGATTGCTTCTTCATCTGCTTGATGTATTCCTCTTTTTTTTTTTTTTTTTTTTTCTGTGAAGCTTCGCAATAAATTCTTCCAGCTTCTCGACAAACGCCTTGCTAAATAGATTATCCCAAGAGCTAGCTACCAACATATCTGCATAACTTTCCCTGTTGTCTTTGAAGGCCTCACATTCTAAAATGAATTTTTTTTTCTGTTTCCACTTTTATAGAAGAACAAAAAATGCATACCCTTTCCTCCCACACTTCCTTTCACCTTTTCCAGTACCCTATTTCACAACGAAGTTGATGAGAATTAGTCCTTAACTGAGCAATAAGAATGGCTCTCCAAGAGATATTGGCCTCTATGTATGCTTTTGGTTGATGATTATGAGTGGGATTAAACACTTCAATATAGTATTTTTTCTTTCTTCCTAGCTTCTTATCCCATGTATGTTTGTGGAACTTTTCCATAACAAAAGCTTTTATCTCTTTGTTGTTTATGGGACACGCATTCAAGCAAATACCCCATTTACTAAACCATTTGTTATTTTGTTGTATCCAAGTTGCTCTTGCACAATCTATCATTAAAGACAACCTTAGGCTATCTACCCTATTCCATTGGCATGGAAAATTACATAAAATATAACACGTAACAGTTGTACAATATGGCTCACTAACATGAGATTCAGTGAAATATTGACAATATAGGAAATATTTATAGTGGTAGGGACCACCTTATGTTGACACCCTCCAAAATCACCATTGCAGTCAAAATTTTGGCATGAATGACGTGGAAGATGGAAGGAAGCATCAAATTGGTGGTGTCTTTATAAAGTTTGCAGTCTCATTTTCTTTATCCAAAAGAATTTGAGTGCCAATATATATTGTATATTTGCCTATAATTATATATAATTAATTTTGTTTTATTAAATTTTGTTTATGTGTAAGTTGTAATTTATACATGAATTTCAAATCGTGTAATAACAAAAAGCTTTATTACTTGTGGAAATTTTAAGCCTAGACATATCTCATCATACATATTTATATTTTTACAACGCGTCTCTATTAAACATGATTTATAATTTCTTATCATATTTTTAAACTTTGAAGTAGTGTAATAGGTAAGGTGAGTTTAAATTGACAGATGTTGTTGGTGCAACATAATATTGGTTTTAGGAGTAAGAATTGTCTCAAAATGTGAAACGAAAGAAGATAGTTGATGTTGAAGAAGATAGGTACAAGTTGCACCCATGTACTACAAAAGGTTGTAGTGGCCATAATGTAAGATTTCCTTGGAAGGAAAAATTAAATAATTGAAATTCATGTTTGGAAGCACAGTAAAATGGGAATATGGGCCAACCTTTAAAGTCATCTTAGAGGAGAGGTGATAATCATTCATTTCAAACTTACATGCTTTCATTTTTTGAAATGATAATTGTGATTATTAGTCGGTATGATTAGAATCTACATGTTTTCCATTATATTCACTATCATGAGATTAATAATCTTAGCAATGAAACGTAAAAGAGGGTTCATCCACAATATTCAAGTTAATCATCCCACATGCCTCTACTCTTTTTTTAGATTCATATTTCTTTATGATCACTTATGCTTGTTGTTTAAGCACATGGATCTTCCTTTCAAACTCAACTAAACATAAACACCATCAAATCTTCCAAATATACTTCAATCAATAAGATACCAAAGTTGTATAGATAAAATGCCAATAAGTTATGTTCTAAACTCTTCAACTGTGAATTCTTGCTATGCCCAAACGTTAGTCAAACTCCCTCATGCTATAATATCTCACAATATTTATGTGATTCCAAAATTGAGCAATCCATGGTATATTTATATTCAATATTCCACTATTTCACAAATATTAGACCTTCAATTACCAATATTTAGAGGCCCTTGTTATGAGTACACATTTGTATTTTTTTTTCAACTAATAACGTTTGTGAATAACTATGTTAACACTTTTAATTAATAAATTTATACTGATAGTGACCAAATAATTAAATAGAAAGTTCTATAACCACAAGTTTAGGGTTTTGATAAAATTTGGGTATTCAAAGAACATTTGAAATGGGGATATGTAGTGGGGTCGAGATTGGGAGAAAAGGAAGAGGAAGGTTAAGTTTTGTTGTATTTGGAATATATTAGGAGCATTGACAATGTTGTCTTTGTTGGGTTGTGTTATATTCTTTCCATGACTAACCTACGTAGTGAACCGGGGGGTTAGAGGGGGGGCGGAGCCCCCCTCTACGGGGTTCGGGGCAGCGCCCCGAAAAAAAAATTTTTTGGACCCTATATTAGGTTGGGGCGAAACTACCTATGGTTTTTTGGTCCATGATTTTGGACGCGATGGTTTGTCGGTCCATGGTATTGGATGCTTCGGCATGTATAAATATGTATTGTAACATTGAAAGGAATATAATGAAAAATCAAGCTGGTAGTCTCGGTTTTGAGATTCAGTGGGAAATCTCTGTGTATATGTGTTTTATGGGTTATGCTCTCGCATTTTTATTTTCTTGTGATTTAGAATTCGTATGCAGGTAATTTCTGTACGGGGTTAAAACCTACATTTGGTATCAGAGCTGTTTTGGTT
>APFE030974404.1:0-57297 GCA_000404065.3 Pinus taeda | reverse complement strand
ATTTATTTATATATTTACCTAATTTAAATTATTTCCATAAAAGAAAACAATAAATAATAATAATTTTAATAACCATTAGAATTATTTTATATTAACAACCTAATGTTATTATTTTAATTTAAATAAATAAATAATTTACTTTTGATACTATTCACTTATTTATTTAGTTTTACCTAATTTTACTTATTTCCATAAATAGAATAATATATTAATATATAATATTAAAATAATAATAACATTAAAATAATAATAATATTAAATTAATAAATATAAATTTGACCTGGGTCCTATAGTCAAAATTAGTCGTTATTCAAATTTAGCCGTTGGAGTCTCTGCTCAGACTATTTAACATGCTAAGCTGAATCTGTTTCTTCAACTTGTCCTGACGATGAACCACACTAGTTGGTTAGAAACGCGTCGACAAATGTCTGTCTACATGTGATTTACGCCGAAGTTATTCTTTCAAATCAAATCTTTGTTGAAAAGGTGCAATTTTAAGAAAATTACCATAACATTCCTGCACCTAATACAACAATCCTATACCTAGGTCACATAGTGCTTATTTAGAGGAAACCACAGTTAACACACATTGTTGTCCATCAATACCTAGTGAGTAATCATCGCTGAGTAATTCATCACTCTAAATACTATAAAAATTAAGTGAGTTATGATACGAGAAAAGGGAAATAAAAATAGAATAGTATGACACCTTCTTGGGACCAATCAACAACCTCTTCATTGAACACTCTAAATTTTGTTGTCATCTAGATGAAAAACTAAGTTTCTTCTTAATCCAGTGCAAAGAATTACCTCCACTAAGGATACCACATCATTAAAGATTTCTAATTTTTTGAAAGATAGAACTCAAAGCATCATGCTCAAATCATCTTAAAACCATTTCCAAGAAATAAAATGATGAGTTTTAGGGAAAGAGGAGGATAACCGAGTAAATCTTAGTATGCAATTAACTTTAATACCATAGACATGGCCTTGCTGCCAACAGGTGTCTATAACCTCGGTAGGGATGTCTTTTAACCCAACGAAATTCCTGTATCCCACTTACTAGATATAGATTCAGAGTTATCTTATTTGATTTTAAAAATTAGATGAAGGCCATTGTCCTGGCATAGTAACTAGTTGATGGCAGTGCCACTCATAAGAAGCAACATGGATGAACATGTCGGCTCGTGATGGGACCTCCTGTCTTCCATCTTTTCAGTTGAAAGCCATTACTCTGGCTTGCGGACCAGCACAGTAATGTCATGCATGTTAGGTCCCATGATCATGGTAGGTTAGCTCATCATGAGACCTCCTATCCTCCCTTAAATCTTTTATAAATTCTGATTGTAATTAACTTTGAAGGTTACTTAATAAGTGGGGAGACATATCTACTCCTTAAGAGTATGGGATGGTGTGAAAAGTTTTTAATGACTAATCAATACTGGATAGTTCCTCTACCCTAAAGGCTTGTCAAAAATATTCTAGATAATCACTGAAAGATTCTTTAAGTTAACAATGCTAGTGTTCTCATGAATAGTTTATTATGATCTTTACAAGAGTGGTCCACCATAGGGGGCTCTCCAATAGTAGCTTTTAAGGGAAACTGAAAATATATATCTCAGGTGAAAACTTCATTAGAGTGGTTAATCATGGTTACTTTTGCAAAATCATGAGGTATTAGAGTGAATCATACTCAACAAGATTTGCCATAGATGTGTGTGTTAACAACCAATGTGAATCAAAAGTAGTTTTAGTGGCTATGCTTTGAAAGACAAAACCCCAATTGCATTGTTGTAACAACTTTATTCATGGCATTTCTTTATTCTTCTACCCTACTCTACCTTAAGAAGCGGAAGAATCCATTTTAAGTATAGGAGGACTTCCAGTGCAACCAAGAGTGCAACAAGAGGATAATCATATTCATGTTGAAATTTAGAAAGTATATGCAAGAAAATACCAGAACATGAGGTACTAGCTGCATTAACTGATGTGATGCTGCAAATTGTTGAATGATAAGGGAGGGATGAATACTGACAGTCATTTGAAACCAAGATTCTATCAGATCCATATACTCTTGGTCATTTGATTCATTGGAAACATCTGAGGCATCATGCAAATCGTCCAATTTTCTTTGTTCATCCTCTAAAGTGCAGGCTAGATCAGGTTGGTGTTCCTCAATCTCTACTTCTGATGGTTTCTCCTCATCAAGCATGACCCATAGATTCTCGGTCTCCCTAGGAAGACCTTCCGATTTTTCATGATTCTCTTCTTCTAGAGGAGTACACCGATTTGTAATTGATGCCAAGATGTGTTCTTTATGTGAAGTAGAGACCCCAACTTCTGCCAGAATTTGAGATATTTCTTTGAATAACATCACACTTCCTGGCATTTTCCTTCTAGCTGGAAAGTCTTGTTAGCACTTGGATTGAGAGAGGGGGGTTCTTTTAACACCTTAAAAACTCAAAAGATCAATTGTAGTAAAAGGAACAAACCAAGATTGCAAACTAAGGAAACCACACTTGTGGAAATTAAATAACCTCTATTGCAAAACAAAGTAACAAACTTTGCAGTAAAAGAAATTTCTCATAAAAAAATCAATTGCAGTAAATCAAGCATCACACTTTGTAGAAAGAAAAATTACTCATAAAAATCTAAATTGCAGTAAATGAAACAAATCAACCATCACACTTTGCAGTAAAGGAAATCACTCATTTGCAGAAAGGAAAACCTGGCTTGTGAGCTCTCTGGGGATGTCGTCCAGTATGCTTCAGCAAGCAAGGGGAATCTCGCTAATCTAGAAATTCAATTGTGAAGGAAAGGAAAAAGCATGACAAATCATTGAGGCCTTATCTCACAATGCCTCCCCAATAACGACGCTAAAATGTCGGGTGATATAAATGCAAGATTTACACCAACATTTAATTTTTCAATCCAGGTAAGTAAACTTAGAGGCGTAGCACAATATATGCCAGAATACGTCCCCAGGGATCTGTTAAATAAAAACCAAGCTCTTGCAAGAAAATCAAAAGGAGCATCATTTAGGAAAAATAAACAAGACTCTTCAAAGCAAAGTAAACACACTCTGGGAATCTACTTCTGGCTCCTCTTCTGGGTTGAGTTGACTCCTACAGTAAGTCTTCCTTAGTTGTCTAGGGGACAAAGGAATGTAGGCCCCATTCAAAAGAAAGTGATTCAAGAAATAAGGAATGTAAAACCTCTTAAAAATTAATGCTATGTTGCAAGAATGAAACTAGAAATCACATGACAACTTTATATCAACTAATCTAAGGAAATAATTGAATGCTTTAAAAAGAATCAAGATAATAATGCACAACTTCTCTTAAAGACAATTCAGTACTTTAGTTGTAAGAGAAATATAAAATAAGAACCAATATATAATTCGTGCTGTTTACCCTAATCTTATTAAATACTTCCTTATAATATATGCAACATTTAATTATAATGAAGAATTCTATGAGCATTTTGTCAACAAGTTTCACAATCTTTCCTTATGTTGATCCTGACATTTGCTTACAAAAGTGTAGGAATAAATGTTTTTCTACAAAAGTGCAGGAATCCGTCTCATATAATATTCAAAGGCAATCATGAACACATGTTAAGTTAAGTTAAACAGAATTCTTGCTCAACAATTATTTCACCATTTCATTCTGGAAATAAACTTTGTCAGGCAGCAATGAGATTAGGGTAAATCTTTGTAAGAATAAATAAGAGACACAGTTAAAACATTCACTATTTATTTTAGTTCAGCCTTTATGAAAATACGTCCAAAAGCATTGATATTAAACTTAAATAACCAAAGTAGTAAAATAAATCTTGTGGAATGAAATTGAAAATTAAATGACTGAAAAAGAAAAGGAGCTATAAAATGAAATTGCGAAATTATCTAAGATCACACTCACACCAAGAAAACTAAAATGCGGCAAAAGAAAGTTAAGAGGTTTGGGGAAACAGACTAGCTGGTGGGCCCAACCACCCATCTCGTTGCCCTTGCAGTGATTAAGTCAAAATCTTCAGAATAGTATGAAGAAACAAAATTACTCAGAATTGATTACCAAATAAACTCATTCCAGAGTAAAAACCAGAATTGAGAATTTAATGCCAAAGAAATTCATTTCAGAAGTCTTGTTATATAGTTATAGAATGATGTAGCGTCAGCTCTAGTGGTCCCCTCCAAGGATCATCCCACTGAGCGTGCAACTCCTCCCCTCCTACCAGCAACTTGATCCCCTGTTCTGCAATAAAAATATGATTTACAAAATGTAATATGCCATCCTCTTCACACCTACGTAACTCCTCTCTTTTATATTGTTTTTTACATGATAGTTTCCTTAGAAAATAACATGGGATTGAATCCCAACTGATAGTAATCAATAGAATATCAGTACAACCATTTCCCTATTGAAGGAATGAAGATCTGGCATGAATTTCCCAAATCTGGCCGTTTTCTACAATTCTGGAAAAATCGGTTTTTTTAACAAAATGCCTCCCAAGAACTCTGTGTATCTCCTTAACCATCACAAATTTGGGAAAATTGTTTGGAGTCAACTTGGTGTGTTATATTTACAATAATAACCTCTCTCATAATTTTTTGGTTTAGCTCCATTACTCGTAAATGGTGCCAAAAATTGTCTATTTGAAATCTGAGATGCTAAAATTATGGAAAAACAATATATTTTTATAAAATGACTTCAAAGACCATTATGTAACTTTTATACCGTTATAATTTTATAAATTTTTTTAACAGTTAGTTAAGTTTCTTTACTGGGACCAAAGCCCATGTCCCATAATGTCTCCATTCGCCTTCGCTTACATGGAAATCGAGGCGGAAGTTGGTAGTTTGGAAACTGTTGCGAATTTGAGGCTGAAGCATATTGCCTAAACATAAATCCGTACAACCTGGGTGTATCTTATCTTATGTGGAAGTGTTCAAAAAATATTTTGAACAAAAACCTCTTTCATATTTCCCTAGAAATGTATCAATGTATGAAAGACCCAGATTAGTGTAGGCATGTTGGTGCAGGCAAAGCTGGTGCAGGAATGTTGGTGGAGGCACAACTGGTATAGGAACTACTACTACAGGAATATTAGCACCTACCACAAAAGAGCCTGAAATTAATGACATTTTCACATTAAATTAACAAAACAAGAAGAGTTCATAGATCAACAACTGTCAGCTCTAAATGCCTCTAAATAATAACTTAATACTGTGCAAAACAAATACTAATGATTATAGACACTTAGTACAAGCATAAAATTATTTAGTTAAATCATGAAAATTTGGAAAAAATGGAGGCTCAACACTTGGTATTTAAAAACGACCACAAGCTTAACCAAAATGCACTTAGGAACCTGCTATCCCGATCTGAGATAATGGATTGTGGGATCCAAAAGTGTACCCATACTCATTCAAAGAAGAGTTTAATGGTGGTTTTTGCTGTGATACTCTTCTTGCAGGCCGCCTAAATGGCCATCTTAGAGAATCTATCGATGACCACGAAAACACAGTCGTTTCCATGCTTGGTAGAAGGAAGTCTTGACATGTAATCCATGGAGATAGATTCCCAAGGCCAGCTAGGAGTAGGCAGAGGAGTATATAGGCCTTGCTTCTTAATTGTAGGTTTGGAAATGGTGCAGGTAGTGTAGGATATGACGTACTTCTCAACATCCTTTCGAAGGTTTGGTCAATAAAAATACTTTTGCAGTACTGTCACTGTCGTTTCTACTCTAAAATGTCTTGCGACTTGACTGTAGTGTGCTTCCCAAATCATCTTGGCATGCTCGCTTGAAGGAACACAAAGGTGTCCCAGATGGCATAGTATTGTGCCCTAGAGGTGAAAGTCTAGAAGTTGCTTAACTTCTAGGAGCGTTTGGTATGTGGTGTTGAATCCTGGATCACTCTTGTAAAGATGTGACCATTCCGAATTCTTGTGTCCACAAGATTAGATCAGAGTGGTCAACTCCATGACCAACGGTCATCTGAGGCACTCTACAACATTATTATTGCTTCTCTTCTTGTACATAATGTTCAAATGGAACTGCTGTAGGTATGTGTACCATTTCTGATGGTGATTGTTCTACAACTTTCCTTGTGACTATATGAACTATAGGGGTCAGTGGTCTGTGTGGGTGATTGTTTCCTTCCCTAGAATGTAATGGTTCCATTGTCGATAGACCTACATAATGGAATACATATCTTTATCATAGGTGGGATACTTTCAGACTGTGTCTAAAAATGTCTCACTGTGATATGCTTCCGAATGCCCCTACTGAGTAAGAACTGCACTAATAACATATTCAGAGGCATCTGTCTCAATCTCAAATGGTTGTTGCAGGTCTAGTAATGTGAGTGCTGGTGCAAACCAAAGGCAATGCTTCAACTTCGAAAATGCCTTCTATTGGGATTTGGACCAAAAGAAATTTAATTTCACTCTGCCCTTGGTAACTTGACTCAAAGGCCAAGTGATATGGGAGAACCCCAAGATGAACCTATGGTAGAAATTGGCAAGACCCAGAAAGTTGTGAAGCTCTGTTAGAGTGGTTGGGACTGGCCAATCCAGAATGACTTGTATCTTGGCTAGGTCCACATGCACACCCTGATCATTAATGATGTAGCCCAGATATTGGACTTGGATCAGACCAAAAGTGCATTTCTCCAAATTGGCACACAATTTATGTTGTCATAGGGTTTTGAGTACCTGTTGAATATAGTGAGGTGATATTCCCAACTCTGGTTAAAGATCAGGATGTCGTCCAAATAAACTACCATGAATGAGTTGGTGAAGGTTCGCAAGATGTTTCCCAACAACCTCATGAAGGTTGCGGGGGAATTCGTGAACCCGAAAGGCATGGAAAGCCATTCGAAAAGGCCCTCCTTCGATTTGAAGATAGTCTTCATGTTATGCAACCAACTCACAAAATAGAAGAAGAGATAGATAAACAACTTCAAAATTAGCCTCTTTGAGAAGGAAACCTCCTTTACATTACACAAATGAAAAATTCTTAGATGATTCAAATGACAACCTCCTTTCTATATATAGGAGTCTCAGGGGTCACAATATAATTAGATCTGACATAAGAATAATAATGTAAGGGCACAACAATAATGATAGTGGGATTCTATTGGGCACAATAATAACAATATGGGGACTACATGGGCACAACAATAACAATAAGGGGGCTACACTGACAATAAAAATGAGGGTATACACTAGTATTACTCCTTCAAAAAGGTGTTGTCCTCAATGCTTGAGTAGTTCTGGATGCTTATGTATAAAATTATCATCCTCCCATGTGGTATTCAGTGGGTAAGTTCTTCCAATTGATAAGATAGTTTGAAATAGATTGATTTCTTAGTTGTTGAGTTCTTGTTTCCGTGACTGCTTTAGGTTCCAATATGATTTTCCCTTCCTCGTCAAGTTTTGGAAATATTGTTTGAACTGGGAGCTTTCCACCTATAACCTTCTTTAAGAATGAAACATGGAAAATTGGGTGCACTCGGGAAGTTGCATGAAGCTCCAAGTTGTATGTCATAGTACCTGTTGGGAGTTTTAATTCGTTATTTTAAAGATCCTAATATTAAATCATCAACCAGGGGTCGTAAACATGAGTTACACTGCGTATTGGTTCAATATCTAATTACAAAGTATGTGATTTCCCTTGTAATCAATTCCGAAGTAAAAGAGCCTATTTTCTCAAACTCCTCTTTCTATTTGAGGCATTCAAAACTCCTTCATCTACTCAAAGAAATTCAAAAAAAAAATCCCTTCTAGCTAATTAAAGTAAAAACTCTTCTATCTTCTTAAAGAATCAAGCATGCAAAACCTCAGAGAAGTCATACTTATCTCAAAAGAATCAATGCTCTCACTTACTCATCAAAGCCTATAGAAACTATTCTTGTTTTAAATCTGTTTTAGCCACTCAAAGAGACTTATAACTAACACAAGATTTCTATGAATTATTTCTACAATGAAAAACTTAAATAACTCAATTCAAACACTAAACCTAACTCACTTTAACTGATGAAATGCTACCTATAGAATTTAAATCTCATTCATTCAAGACACACAAGCAGTTGAATGTTCTAATTATAATCACTCTTATGAGACACTTAACTACAAGATTCAAATTGCATCTAATGAAAACATTAACTTAATGAAAAGATTAACTACGTAATTTAAATTGTATCTAATGAAAACATTCACTCTAACCAAAATCAAAATACTTTAACTACAAGATTCAGATTGTATCTAATGGAAAAAAAATTATTCAAATCAAAATCAAAATGCTGAACTATAAGATTCAAATTGCATCTAATGGAAAACAAAATTACTCTAATCGAAATCGAAATGCTGAACTATAAGATTCAGATTGCACTCATGAAAATATTCATTAATGAAAATCACTCTGGCTTCAAATTGCATTCAATGAAAAACACTCCTCTTCAACTGAAATCACTCAGGCTTTTAAAATGTTAACTACAAAACGTGAATTGCATTCAATGGCAAACACTCATTCTTAAAAAAATTGTTCTGGCTTTTAGAATATTAGCTACAGATTGAAATCACATTCAATGGTAACAGTACTTTCAACTGTTCTATGATGAGACATCCACATACACTTGTTGCATTCAAATAATGACAAAGTATACAGTTTTGGAACACTTATGCACAATTCAATTCAGATCAAAACAATTTTCAACACATTAGTATAATAAAATTCTTCCGAAGAGATAATCAAGGATTTGAATTATACTAAGTTTTACCAACCTTTATGGTCACCAGAACAGTTCGTAAACATCACATAACAATCAAACATGTCAAAAGATGACAATTGATCCAACAAGCGAAAGGGAGAAAGACATGTAGAGGAAACACATCGATTTCAGTGCTTGCAACCATGCATGTCATTGAAGATAGAATGGCATGACAATCATAAGTAGTCTTTCAAGATACACTAAGAGGTGTATTTCAAGGGATGTTCTTTGTTTTCCATACCTACCCTCTAAAGGGTTATTAAGATGAGTCTTCATGTGGTCCTAATCTTCTATCATACCTTGGGTTCCTTGGTTTGCTTATCTTCCTCCTCGGCTCCTTGAGAGTCCTCTAACATGTCATCCTTCTTGTGATCAATGAGAGACACATATGCGAAGTTTCAGTAGGCAATGGCTTCTGTGAGATGAGACGCTGGGAGGAAACATCTGCATAGTTTCATGATACAAGGTAGAATGAGCAACCGAGGGACTAAATGCACAGTTTTAGGATGAAAGGCACTGCTACGGTATGAGGTCCTAGGAGGACACATCTGCATAGTTTGAGGATGCAAGGTAGACTAGGTTGTTGAGGGACAAAACTATGTAGTTTCTGGAGATAGTGGGTTCTGGCTGAGGGAAGGACACTGGGAGAAACCCATTACACAGTATTGAATTCTAAGGGAGTATGGGCTTTTTGTGCATTGCTCAGTTTGTGTGTGTGATGAGTGTGAAACATGTCTATTTGGTGAGGACAACCCATTCTCACAAAGATTTCTCCTTGAAGAAAAACAAACTTCCCCTTACATGACAAGCGATAACCCCTTGCCCAAAGATGACACATACTATATAGAGATAAAAGCGTGAACGACTCTTAAGATTGAAGAGGAAAGCTTGAGATCATCAACTTACCAAATAAGTGACTAAGAAATGATCGATCACAGGATCCATAGTAGGCTCTAAAATTTAAGTACATGCCAAAATTTTGGAGGGTGTTGCAGCCGCTATGACACTTGGCGACACACTAGTTGAATTCCAGCTTCTCTGTCTTGGTTCGTTCAGTGCAGACCATTGGTCCATCAAGGAGTATTTATTCATCGTCCATATTATTTTGGCTTTCCCACTTACCCCATGGACATACATGGTTCGCCTTGTACCAACTCAGTTGAACACAACATGAGATTCACCCAGATCACAATGTTTCGAATTGGGAAGGGTATTTTAGCTCGTGACCTTAAGATTTTCAGAGTATAGTTTTTCATCTCGGGTGTTTCTCCACTGCTAGCAGGCCTAGACATTACCCCAACAGAGTCACATGGGAACACAAGCATTAATCCACTTCCAGCAAGCCTGGATAGTACCCTGGTGGAGTTGCTTGCTTTACCTCTCTATGCAGGAAACCTTTCTCTTCTTTCAACTCTGTTATTTTTTGAAAGAGAACTGTGCATAGGAACTTATTTATTTTTTGGGTAGAAGAGGGATCCCGACATATTGAGAGTAGGAGAGGTTGTTCCTTTAGAGAAGCATGTAAAGACCTCTGATTTAGGTTTTCTCGTTTATATTTTTACCCTTCTCCATTTCTACTAGTTGGATAAGCTTGAACACACCAAAGCAGAAAACTGAGTATAGGCATGAGGTTCCCAGACTAGACACAGTTTCATGGTTGGACCAAAGCTCTCCTTACGGAAGGATCATATTTTCCGTCAAGACTTCATTGGCCAAAAGTTTCAACAAAGCACAAGGAAGTTGTAAACAGGACTAGCCAAGGGCTGCAACGTCACAAGACTCTTTGAACTTCAGCCACATACACATTTAGAAGCCAAGACATAGGTCCCGACATATCATTTATTTGCGTAGTGAAAACAAATGAAAACCTAAACAAGGAAGGAAACAAAGAAAAAAGAAAGAAGAAACTGAACTAGGAAACCTAAATCGAAAGTGAAGACAACAAAATGACTAAAGTGAACATGATGTAAAACCAGAATAAGAAAATCAAAACGAATTATTGGGAATGAGTGCAAGATAAGTGCAAGGAAAGGAAAACTAAGATGAAAATAATCCTACTCCTATTCTAACAGCTAGTCGATTGGGGTTACGCATAATGAAATTTCTAGTGAAGCCACCATAGTCGTTCCCAACTTGCATCCACAAAGATATGAATAATTAAAATAGATAAAAAGTGATGTGCAACAGAAAATACAGAAACTTAAAAAATTTGCACATGGGAAGGAAGGTCTTGCCTGTGGGCATAAAGATGTGTCACAACCACTACTTTTACCCAATGAACATGCTTACCTCTTTGATGGATACCTCTTTTAAACAAACCTCGGAAGCCTCTTATGGGTGCGTCCTTGTTTGCACTGAGCTTCTTAGCAAGCACGAGGAAGGATTGAAATTCGTTGCCTGCAACAGAGCTTACAAAGTAATATTGTTCCAAGCATTCAATGATTTGATTGTAAAATTCATGATGGTCGTCTTGAAAGCCTTGTAATCTCGGAAAAGATGAATTTTTGATTGGAGAAGAAGGATCACGATGGGAATCTTATAAATTAAAATAGATCTAATCATCCTTGGCAATCATGACAAGACAGTGAGGACCTGCCATAACCATCAGTGAAGGTTGAAGTGCCTCACCTGCTTGACGGAAATCTGAAGAGAGAGATGTTAAGAAATGGAGATCAAAGAACACAAAGAAACTATCAGCGGATGTGCTGATGGGAAAATGATAAGCTGAATGATAGCCACCCAAGATAGAGAAATGATCAAATGAGCTAGTTGAGACATCATATTCCCAGTTTCCAATGAATAAAGAAAAATCCATTCGAACAATCTTGTGAATGCTCTGAACAATGGAATCAAGTTCATTGTGAGCTAGATATGACAAACCAACTTCCTACAACTGGTGACCAATTGCACAAGCATCATAGTCATCACAAGAGTTTAAGAAGGATTCTAGCACAGTGAATTCATGAAACAAATTGAGGCATGGTGAATGGATAGGAACTTGATTTGTGTGACAACTTGTGTGTTCATCAAATCATAGGGATATTTTTGGTGTGATAAGAGGACAAATTTGTAGTACAATATTTGCAAGAAGATCGAGGAGCTAACCACAAAGGGGGAAATTCGATAAGTATGATTATGGGTAAAGATAGTCTTTGAGATGATCAACTTCACAATTCCATGAATTTGTGAGATATGGGCATTCCCAACTTGAGTTTAATGTGAGAGATTTGCATGAAGATGGATGCATTGTAACAGATTTGTGAATTCGGTCATAAGTGAAATTTTGAAAATTTAAGAGATCACACTCGGAATACCAAACATTTTTCACATGGGAATTCACATTTACTGCAACCATGTAGATAGATGGATTGTGCATGACAAACTAGATTTGATTTGGTTGGGGGGGCTTACCAGAGTCACAAAGTCTTCACATAACCATCAACGGATGTTGAAGTGCCTCGACTCCCTCGAACGTCCCAGAAATTTCCACAATTGTGGAATCACATTTTGAATCTTTAAGCAGATCATGCATGGCTTGAGGGTGGTTGTCGCTGCTAATTTCAAAACTCCTTTCCGGATGGAAACCATCTCTGTCACAGATTTCACAATATTTTTCAGCTTCAACAACAATCAGATTGCTCAATTTAGGAGGCTCTTCTAATGGTATATCCATAGATAAATGAATTGGTGAGATCGTATGAGAAAGATGATTTAACAAGTTGTATTCATGCAAAAGGAGAGATGATGAGGGGTGGGAAGACTCCTGTGTGATTAGACTATTTTCAATTTTATCATGGACAGTCTCACCACCTTGTGTCAATTGAGGAGATAACTCATCAGATAAAGAAGCAAGAGAACATGGAGTGTCTCCACCGTATGTAGATGTGTTGCAAATGGTAGGATGAAAGGGAAAGTGAGGTGAAGAGGAAGTTTCAATATGGATGTCTTCTTTGACAGAAGCGTATTCTAGATTTGAATTAGAATATTCATGAGAAACCAGAAGATCACATGATGTGCTTGGTCATTCGTCACGTCATACAGACATGGAGTTATCATCATTGGGATGAATACTGCCCAAGGTTGGGGATTGATTGAAAGAATTGATTGTATACGATGTTCCACAGAGATTAGTAGATTGAGAATCGTTCAAGAATGGAAGCTCATTGTTTTGATGCGGAAAATTTTGAAACAGAGAGGGAAGATTGATAGTGTCCTCACCTTTTTGCTCCTCTGCCTGTGTAATGTGATTGCCTTACACCTGATTGCAGTTTGATCCAACAACTTGAGAATCAAGAGAATGTGAACAACTGGTTGTTGAAGCAGATTGATCAAGTGAGTCATGGTACAAGGAGTCATGGATTATAGATGATAGAGGATGGCAGAGATGCAGATAAGATTCGAGACTTGAGTTATGAACGGTGACGTCCTCTTGCAGAATGGAGGAGTGAGTATTCATTGTAGGCTCCTTGAGCCATTATGGAATTTCCTCCATTGAAGCAGGATACGGATGAGAAGATGGGCTGGGGACATACTACATAGATTTCTCAGCTTCAGGATCACCGTAAGGGGGTACCCACATTAGGACCGGAAATGGAGGAGGACAAGCAACAAACGGGGTAGTGGGTTGCTCCTCTGGAATCTGAGGTGCCTCATGATCCGCAAGAGTTGGGGAAGAAGGGAAATCAGGAGGTTCACCGTATTGGGCAACATGAACCAAGAATTTCAACTCTTGTCTGAAGCAATCCAAGTTCGAAATTTGGTCAATAATTTTGCAACAAAGGTGAAGGAAACCATTAACAAAGTCCTCAATTGATTCGTCAGGCTCCATTCTTAAATGACAATTTTTTTCACAGACATCCCGGTGTCTATACTTATCGAAATCTTTCATCATCATCTCGGCTAGCTGGTGGAATGAATCAATAGAAGTAGTGGGTAATTTATGATACCAACGTTCAACACGAGCTTTGATTGTGAGGGTTAATAATATAGTCTAGAAATCTTCAGACTTTATTTGGTGACGATGGAAAAGAGTCATAACTTGAAGCACATGCACATGAAAAGACGGTTCACCCTCACCATTGAACTTCAACTTGGATAGGTCATGAATAACTTCTGTAGGGATGGTACAGTTAGGATTTTTATAAAAACATCCTGGGGTTATGATTTAAGGAAGACCCATTTCAAATAAGAGATTCAAACCAGACTCTATGGGCACAACGTGTCATCTGGCCCTCCTTCTAGCGCCATTTTATTGATGGTGTTATAAATATATCAACCAAGGGGATATCCTCAATATGAAGTCCCAACTAGACCTCACATCGTTTGGTGTCAGAGTCCCATCCAGTATGATGGCCCGGTTTCCATTTACTTAGAGAGATGCCTTTGCTCTGGCTATCAGCACATGAGAGTGTTATGCTGGTATCTTCAAACAATAAGGTAAGTGTGCGTGGTGAGTGCATAATGTAACTTGTGTCTAGGTTTTCTTACTGAAAAGGGGGAGAGAAAAGTGAGACTCTAAGTGAGAGGAAGCAGTACCACCCAGGGAGAGACACACGCGAACCAGGAATGGTCTGTCCAGCATCAATCGATATATTCCACAATGGACGTAGTAGTCATTAAAACCAAAGTACATGGGAAAACACGTACACCATCCAGCAGAGTAGTCCACACAGATTCGATGGTCGTTATAACCAGTAAAAAAGGAAGGTTTGTCTAGTATCCTGCATAGTAGTCCACAAGGATGAGAGAGCAGTGTTGACCAAAACGACACATTCCCAACAATGTAAGCACTAAAACAACCGAAGTAGCTCAAATATCTTAGTACAGGTGAAACAAACATGCATTAAAAATTCCGAAATAATAGTCTTACAAACATCTACAAAACATGCATGAAAACGTGTTGGCCTTAACAAGCTTTTGTATTAAGAAAACGTTCCAAGACAATCTGTAAACCATACATCACTAGTCCCAATAGTGGGACATTGGAGCCACTCCTCGCTCCTTAAAGAACTAACTGAAATCTCTCAAGGCTATGTGGGAGGAGCCAAGGTGAAAAGTCCTTTCTCATACAATGGGAGGGGTATATATAGCCAAGGGTGATGCTTGACCATTGTGACTCTTGGACTGCCCTCATGACCATTCAACTTCCTATGAATTTTCAACTAACATGACTCTTCATCTTCATTATGTGCGTTTGTTGGACTTTCACTTTACATTACATTTGGTTACAAAAGGTATTACCCATAGTAGTTATGTGGCCTCGACAACTCATGACACAACTTGACATGACACTGATGACATGGACTGGCTGGCTATGGTGGCAATGTCAAGTTGTTGTGCTACTAAGTGATGGATATACTATTGGGTGTGCTTCATCTTCTCCTCCGCATGGCTTGATAATGTGGGGTCTTCAATGTTCTTGGTAATATGGTTCCATGCATGTGTTCCTTTCACTTGTTGTTTGATGATCTTCTTTCATCCGTCTAGATACAAGTAAGTATTCTAGCATATGCGCTCCTTCTTCATCCCATTCATTATATTGCCATGATTTATCAGTGTACCTGTTCATGCAATTCACTCATGATGGGACGACATCAAATCCAAAACCTCCTAGTCTAAGATGATGCAGTGATTTCCATGGCCTAGGCCTAGGAAAGATGATAGTTTGGGAAGAGGGACCAACAACTATGCACTGTGTAGTTCCAGGTGACAAGGAGGGAGACTAGCCACTGAGACTACGTAGAGCACAACTTAAACTTGGATTAGGCACTCTGGGGCACAGTCTTCACTGTCGGGGAAAACTGCACAAATGCAACTGGGAGGTAGTATTGTGTAGTTGAGGACACCAATGGAAGTTGCAAGGTGGGACCTTAATGGGGCACCTTTGAATAGTTTCCTGAGGGAAGACAAGGCAGGACATTAGAGGGACTAGAGGACAGTTCTGTGCAGTTTTTGAGAGTGGCGAGTCCTAGCTAAGGGAGGTCACTGGGAGGAAAACTCTGTGCATTTTCTAGGAGTAGTGAAGGCTTAGGTCTCTGCACAATGTGGGGTTCTAAAAAGAAGGAAGGTGGCTTAATGAATGATCTTGCGAAGTGCGCAATTAAGGTCGGGATTTGAGGCAGTTTCTGCAAAGTTCTAGGAAGGAAGACAAGCTTCTCACTTCTAGAATTGTGGAGTGCATTTGACTCGGAGGACAACCTCAAGAACTGCGCAGTTCCAGGTAGTAGAGCCGCACCACTGAGGGTGGAGACTACAAAGTGCAGATTAGTGGGGGTCTGGTTAAGTGGGGTTGTTCTATCAAGAGATTTTAAGGAAATGGCTAAGCGTGAGAGGCAAGTGAACTTGTGAGGACTCGACATTGTGATCACACACTTAGCATACTTCAACAACATGACAACACTAACTACCGGGAAAAAATAGCAAAGCATGGCCCTTTGTGGGACTATCTAGAGCTGAAAATGACAAGTGCAACACTTGGGATAGACCTTTAGATGATCGTGATGACACTTGTGTGATAATGCTTACAACTTTGTATATGAGTGCGATAGGTGTTTACATGGATAGGACGACTCGTATACAAAAAAACCAACCTTCATGGTCACCAGAATGGTTTGCAAACATGACATAACAACCAAACATTTCAAAAGATGACAGTTGATCCAACAAGCGAAAGGGAGCAAGACACGTAGAGGAAACACATGGATTTCATTGTTTGCAGCCATGCATGTCATTGAAGAGAGAATGATATGACAATGATAAGAAGTCTTTTAAGCTACATTAAGAGGTGTATTTCAAGATATGTTATTTGTTTTCCATCCTTAGCCTCCAAAGGGTTATGCATCAGGTGGAGTCTTCATGCGGTCTTGATCTTCTATCATACCTTGGGTTCCTTGGTCTGCTTATCTTCCTCCTCGACTCCTTGAGAGTCCTCTAGCATGCCATCCTTCTTGTGATCACTGAGAGACACATATGTCCAGTTTCAATGGGCAGTGATTGCTGTGGGTGAGGCCCCAGGAGGAAACATCTATGTAGTTTGATGATTCAAGGCAGACTGAGCAGCTGAGGGACAAACTACGCAGTTTTATGAAGCAAGGCACTAATGTGGTATGAGGTACTAGGAGGACACATCTGCGTAGTTTTAGGATGCAAGATAGACTGGGCAATTGAGGGAAGGACACTGGGGAAAACCCACTGTGTAGTTTTGAATGCATAGGGAGGCTAGGATTTCTACGCATTGTGTAGAAAGTGTTTGCGATGAGTGTGAAACATGTCTATGTCGTGAGGACAACCCATTCTCACAAAGCTTTCCCCTTGAAGCAAAAAAACTTCCCCTTGCATGAAAAGTGATAATCCCCTACCCAAAGACGACACATACTATATAGATATAAAAGCGTGGATGACTCTTAAGATCGAAGAGGTAAGCTTGAGATCATTAACTTACCAAATAAGTGACTAAGGAATGATCAATCACAGGATCCACAGTAGGCTCCAAAATTTGAGTATAGGTCAATATTTTGGAGGGTCTTGTAGTTGCTACAACAAGTTGCAAACGTGAGTGACACTTGCGAAAACAAAGGTGCGTGAGAGCAACAGTTGAGAAAATTCACCAAAATAGAAGTATAATTGTGATTGAAGTGATGAAGACTTTCCATGGAGAGTGTGCAATAATTATCGATATGTATTACGCAGTAAACTATGCTTATGGATTTCACAGTCATTGTCACTAGTGATTGCGCAATACTAATGTGTATCTAAGCTTGCATAAAATATATGTCTTTATGAATTCATCAAAGACATAACATGCGTGCTAAAGTGACTTTGACACTTAGAAGAAGACTTAATACATTGCAAAACATTAGATTACCATGAAATGACCATGGAACGACAGATCACAAGATCCTTAGTAGGCTCGAAAATTCAAGTGTAAGAAACATTTTGGAGGGTGTTTTTCGCAGATAGGGAGATAATGTCTATAGACCTAGTATACCCCCATAAATGCACATTTAATTAGTGGCGAATGTGAAAAATATTAAACTATGTGAGATTTTCATGTTGGATAAGGAATAAGAGCAGGTCTTATATTCCATCAAGGATTCAACACCAGATACTTAAGGAGAGTTTATAGAAGATATAGTTTCGTAAAAGAGGTATAGAGCTACAGGACAGGGGAAACACAACCTTTAGTAGATTTGGTTGAAAGGGAAAATTCAAGGAAAAACACAATGGTACTCCGGGGAGCAGGTAGAGGCCGAAAATTTTCTCACCTCATTCAATAATCCTCTTTGGGAAAAAAATCCTCCCAAAATGGAGAGGTATGATCCTTATTGTAACATACATAAATTTTCATGGATGTTAATGTTTTTAGAATGGGAAAGTTGAAGGAATTGGCTTACATGAGAAATTTTATTGATAGGACCCAGTTTGGAGAATTGGGCTCTGAAACCTTTTGGGACTAGTGTTGGTGTTTTTCTACAAGAGGGATTAGAAAAAATATCTACACTATGGGTTGCAAATAATGGAACAATTATAATATTAGAATGAAAGATTAAATCCTAAAGTGTCTACACATTCATATGAAATTATTACAAATCTAAATCATAACAAGAGAAAATACAGAAGTGTAACACATATAGCATGTTGCATAATCAATATACCAGATGATGACTTTTATTAAATTGGTGAAACCTATGGATAAATCTCATAACTTTGCTTGGTCAGCCTCCTCCTTGGGAGGGTTCATTTCAAATCCTATACTTGTAAGACGATGGTTGCTCCCTCCAAAATGGGTAGACGAGACAATGAGAAAAAAAAAAGAAAAAAGAAAATCTTGAGCTCAACCAATGGAGAGAGCTCAAATATATTGAGATCATAACGAGGATGATGATAACAGTCATGGTTAGATGACAAGAAAACCTCTCATATTTATAACAAAATGCTAGCTAGATTTGTTAAGGTCAAATATTAAAAAATATTTGTTGAGCTAATAAAGATATAACTAATTTGATATTTTAATATTTTTTGTGAGTGGAGAATGTCATAAATAATGGTTAATGGCATTTTTTTGGGGAAATAACTCAAAAATAATGATTTATTTAGTTAAATAAAGAAAACAATGTATAAATAAATGATTTATCAAACTAGTGCAACAATATAAATTAAATGGTTGGTATATGACAATAGGCATCAATTCATGATAAACATAAAAACAATTACCTCATGATACATCTCACATTTCCCAGACTAAAAAAATCATAAAAATTAACTAAATCAGAATTTATAAAAGGAATTAATATATGAGTTAAACATTATTATTAACCATGGAGAATCACCCCACTTTACCATGGAAATTCTTAACTTGTAAATGGTTATTTTTACAATACCATGGACCAACACCATGGTTTATTAATACCACATACCCAATATGATACATATTGATATGGAATTTTCTTTAATAAACTAATTTGAGACAAATTAATTAAAAGAGAATTACTAACTTGGAGATAAATTTGAACCCTTGATCTATGGATACTACTATGAATATTCCAACATATTCCATGGAGACTAAATATCTACCATCCACCTAAATAATCACCAATAATTAAATTAAAATAAGGCATATTCAAATAAACATGTCTATTGGCATATTATTTTCATTTTACTAGGTAAAGTAGTTAAAAATAATTAATAAATAAATTATTAAATTAAATTATTTCTAGTTGAAAGGGTAAAAGAGTTGGAAAGGATTCATAAATAATGTTTTAATGATTTATTTCCTTGGGAATATTTCGAATATGTGAAAATAATTAATAATAAATGATTCATTAAATTATTTCTGGGAATAAATAAATTGAGTGAAAAGAATTATATTATCTTCACATAAGTGAGTAAAATTATGAGAATAACATATACTTAATGATAATATGGGTTATTCTAATGTAAATGGGTAAATTAGCAGGAGTAACATATGAAAAGTGGTTCCTTGGCTATTTCTTCAGGTGAAAGTGGGTTTTAGTGTGTAAAACCGATATTAACATGGTGTATTTTGATCCACCCAATTATTTAGGCTAAGTGGTCACGTTTTGTGTGATAACAACTAGTTTAAGGTCTTAGATGTCATTTTTTTGGGGGTCAAAATTTCTTATGTAAATGTGGGACTTCATGATGCTATTTTAGACTCGAAGAAATTTCCAAAGGTGAAAGAATCATAGTAATTGAAGTTCAAATGCAAAATTTATTCCTCCTAGAAGTCAACCTATTGTTATTAACCACCATAATTCGAGAGCATGCCACATTAGCCCCAATTAATCTTGGAAATGGCGCTAGCCACTTGGGCACTGTCAAGAAGACTCTAGAAAGTTTAAATTTGTAACCTTATTTAAGAGTTAAAGGAGACAAACTTGATTCCTACCTAGCTATCATGTTGTTTTATAACTGAACCACTGGGAAAAAAAGGGGTTGCATTCTATTCAAGTGCATTTTATTCCATAGTAGAGAAGAGTAGCTAAAAGTGGATACATAAATAGTATACTAGAGGGGGCTTGTGTTTTGTAGCAACTAAAAAGCCACATGTCTCAAATAACTCCATAGAGAGTTCCTTCTCCTTTGTACTTGCATCATTTCCATTCTAGACAAAAGATAAAAAAACAACCTCATCTCCTAGCTAGGTTTTCTCATCTAATGATTTCCCAAAGCATATTTTAGTGTTCTTCGTGATTGGTTTGTGTTTGTATTTTACCACATTTCCTACATTTTATTTATTATATGCATAAAAAACACAATAAGTAATAACATATCTAGAATCTAAAGGAATTAACACTTCATATTATAAATTTTGGTTTACTATAATAGATTTGTTGTGAGAAATTGTCTAGTGGAATATCCATGCCATTTTGTAGATCACATTCAATGGACCCCATTAGAAACTTCTCAACACAATATATTGCAAACTAAGTTACCCTATGAAACTTGGTCTATATCTACTTATGCAATCTTAAATAAGGAATGCAACCTAGTTATTGTTACACAAAAGCATGTTTTACCCACTTCATCCAAGTGTAGGTGATAGCTCCATAAGAGCCCCTTTTATAAGGAGAAGAGTTATAGGTTCATGAAAAATGTTGGATCCCGTACAATAGGTTTTGGTTGTATAGCTCCATGTACTAGTCTTTGTTGTAGAATTTAGAATAGCTATGAAATGATTTTATTTCACTCCTAAGGCTCTTATCCCCAATTATGTACGAGTAGTTGGTAATGTTGGTAACCCTCCCAAACATGTACTATATTAATATTGGGCTAGGACATAACTCCGTTTACAATATAATCCTAGATATTAACTCATTGTATGATTACCTCATCTCATATTTAACCAGGATTTGGTAACTCACTAAAGAATAGGCATCTACTACTATTACCATGACCTCAAACTTCTATTGGGGTTTAGCTAATTCACATTTCACTTAACATCATCCTACTCTTGGTTAACATATTTGTCAAGCTTCCTTAGATAACTTGGAGCTACTAAATAGCCATGCTTTCTTCAATAAGGAAGAAAGTTATTTCATTAGAAAAAAGAAAAATACTTATTCACTTATTTCTTGCAAGAAGAGGTGGTGGCTATGTTACCTCCTAGGTTTCTCATTTAGGAAAAAGTTCCCTATGTTACCTAGGCATGGTATACTTACCCGAGGTAAGAGTGTTGTCTCATACTTTTGTTTTTTCTTGTAGGTAAATGATTTTTCCTTCATCTTTCAAACTCGGTTTCTTTTCAAAATCCTTTATAATTTATATTGTATTTATTCCATCAATTCCTCCTTTACATGCATAGGTTGGGGGAATTTGTTATAGATCACTTTAGACATCCCCAAATTTATGAGTTTTATTGAGATTTTACTACTATTCTATATGGGATCATCATATAATTTTTCATTTATTTAGGTACTTTATGGGTGGAAAATTTAGAGGGATTGGTTTGTAGGGCCCATTTTAGTGGTAGGCCCTAGTTGGAAAATTGGGCTCTAGAGTGATTTTGAAGGACAAAATAATTTTTTTCATGGTCAAAACTTTGTGAGAAATATATATCACAACTCCATGACGCTACACTCCAAAAACTTTCCAATGGTGTGAAAATGACCTCAATTAGAGCTTTTATGTGAAAGTCATGCCTCCTAGAAATTGACCTACTAGTTAACCACCATGGTAAGAATGGATGCAATGTTAGCCTTCATTACTCACACATGTGGGGCTATCCACATAATGAATTTCAAGACTATTCTAGAGGGTCCAAAAATATTATAACATTAAGGGTTTGGGAAATCCAAACCCTAACCTTATATGTTAGGGTCCAAACCTAACCCATCTATTTATGTAATAGGGTCGAGTCATAGTTATAGTTAGTCAAAGAGTCAATAAATCCTGTATTAATAATTGTAAGTTGTTGACCCACATTTAAGAAAGGGACCACAGTTAGTTGCAAATGGGCCATGGTATTAGATAGATGGTATTGAGAGAACCATGGTAATGACCCATGGTATTGTATGTTTGAATCCTATATAAAGGACAAAGACTCCCCATTGAAATATATCGAGTCTTATTTTGTAATCGAGCTCTGCTCTGTTGGAGGTTGCCCCCTCGAAGAGGCAAGTGAACATTTCTTTCATCTCTGAATAATAAAATACTTGCCGTTTTTCTCATTTTGTTCTGTGTTCTGGGTTGTATTTCTTCACATATTTGGTATTCTAGAATTTCTCGTAGGTCAAGAGCATAATAAGTGGTATCAGACCACTTTCCAGGGCTTATGGATACCTCCATTTTTGGCAGAATTTTTCTTAGGCTAGAGACGTGTTCTGACATCTTTAAACCACGTGATCTGTCATTGAGCGCATAAAACTTGTGGATTTGGGGAGGCATGCACACAGGAAATACAAGAGGTGGTCACACTTGTTGGACTCCCTTGTAACCCCTATGGGCACCCCTTCAAGTAGTAGTGCATTAGACAGAACCGCGCACGGACTGCCTTCCACGTACCCTCTAGGTATATCAGAAGCCCCCTAGGCTCACCTGAAACCTTACCTTAGATAAGTCGTCGGCCGTCTTGCTGCTACAGTACATTGAGAACAACACCCGAGGAGATCACTCACGTGTACAATAGGGTAGTCAGGTAGTATGACTAAGGGTATGATTGATCCTCCTTACTTAGTGCCCTGAAAGATTGCGCTGAGTACTATTGTTGGACTCTTATGTATATTTTGATCTGTAGCACCTAACACTCCTTTGTGACCATAGTTCCCTTGACTCTCTAAAGATCACCCATTATCTTATTTTCCATATCAGATCCACCAATTGGGGTTCTACTGCCGCAGTATGATTTAGATCTAGCAGTTGGGGTTCTGTCACCGCCACAACAATCAAATCCACCAATTGAGGTTCTACCACCACAACCACATTTAAATCTAGTAGTTGGGGTTCTGTAGCTGCCGCAGTCCAACTCAAATTTAGCCGTTAGAGTTTCGCATGCAGATTTGACCATCTGCGTAGTGAGGCTTGTGGCTCCTATAGTTTGGGCCGATTTTTGCAGGACATTAGGTAGGATGAAGTTTTCTAGAATTTGGCCACTGCATTATTGATCAACGGGGAGTAAAACTCTGTTCAGAGTAAAAAAAAAAAAAAATCGAGATGCTTACAAGATATTTAGCCCATAAGATTTAGGACAATGAGCTAATCGTAGTGGTACCATTCAATTGTCAGCTTCAATTTTCGGGTGGTCCCAAATTTTTTCAAAGTGACGACAAGTGACCAAGATCTGTGTATGGTAGAAACTAGAGCTCAAGCCATGGCCAGCGAGAAGATTGAGCGTCTTGAAAAAGAGTTGGATTCTTTCAAGGACCTAGTGGACCAGATGTAGAAATTCATGGAAAATTTCAAAGTGAGCACGTCGGGGTTGCATCCGGAGCCACATGGTCTTAATGAAGACCTTGAAGGAGAGGCTAGCCATCATATTCACTTCCATGGAAATCACCAACATTCCCACCCTCGACCACCCAAGCTGGACATGTTTAGTTTCCATAACTTGTACTACTACAGTTTAGGTTATATGCATTGAATCGTTCACTATATTAGTTTGCATGCAAAGTGTTTGATGAAATGCTTAAATGGTTCAATTATTAATTGCATACACACTGTTTGATAAAATTCCTCAATGAGTATGTTGTTTGTGGTTTGGGATAGTATTGATGCGTAATAGTATTCTTGTAGTTGATATATGCTTAATTGTATGCAAATAGTTTGCTATATTAGTTTGCATGTAAAGTGTTTGAAGAAATGCTTACATGAAAATGTAATAGTATAGTATTTGTTTGAAGAAAAATGTAAAAGTATGGTAATTGTTTGAAGAAAATGTTATTTTTTTTTGGATGGGGTAGTATTGTAGTATGATAATATGGATGGATATGATCTATGCCTATTTGCATGCAAAGAATTTGAAGAGTTGCATGTAGGGAAATTGAAAGGTTGCATGAAAGGAATTTGAAAAGTTGCATGTAAGGAAATGGAAAAGTGGCATGTTTTTAGTTATTATGTTACAAGTGGAATAAGTGCAATGCTTTGACTTAATATCATACAAAATGTATGAGAAATAAAAATCAATTTATTTTCAAGTGTGGTTAAATTTAATATAGCTTTGGAGATCCCATTTCCATAATTGGACATTTGAGATCGAGCCATTATAGTAGCTTCCTCCTTCTACCTTAGTGTGAACCATGGATAGTAAGGGGGTATGCTTATTGGTTGTTTAAATGCTTGATTAAATGCATGATATGTGACTGAATGTGTATGGATTATATGTCGCTTACATGTTGATTTCATGATACCTATTTACATCCTTGTATGTTAGGTTACATTTTTGAATATTTTGATTACATGTATAAGTCTTGTAGGTTGATTACAAGAATTGATCGCTTATGTTTGACTACATGCGTTTATGCGTAGGTGTAGTTGATTTGGAATTGCTTATGCATACTGTTGGTTGCATGTGGCAATGTGTACAATGGAGTAATGGTTGTTGTCATGCATGAGGTCATGGTTTATGTACTTGATATGGTCATGCATTGATAACTGGACTCTAGCTAGAATGATGCGTATATGGTTTTGTACTCATTTGTTATGTGTGTATATGCATTTGTTATGCATGTATGGTCATGGCTATGATTATACATGTATAATAGGTCAAACATGCCTTGTGAAGTCACACATATGCAATTTAGTTCATCATGATGCTATTGGTTTTTATGATGCTAATGAGCTAGTTGAGATAGAGAAAGGGATGCAGGTCATCATAATGAGGTTGCAACATTATACTTTAGGATAAGAGAAGATCATCATACATGTAGTGTATGTTTGGCATGCAGGTATGTAAGTTAAGGATTATTATATGCATTAAGGTTATATCCATTAAGTTTATGAACATGTATTTGATGTTA
Source organism: Pinus taeda (assembly GCA_000404065.3). Classification (NCBI taxonomy): domain Eukaryota; kingdom Viridiplantae; phylum Streptophyta; class Pinopsida; order Pinales; family Pinaceae; genus Pinus; species Pinus taeda. The sequence goes on along the minus strand of APFE030974404.1, from coordinate 32,052 downwards.
TGGTTACATTCATGATAGATGTTCGATGATTAGTGTGGTTATATGCACATGTGTTAGATAGTCAAGAATGATAGTAACTTGTAGTTGTATGCATTGCTATTGTTGTTTTATATTAGATAACTTGATGATTATGTTGTATGTTGTTGATGCGTATGATATATATCTTATTGTTGTTATATGCTATTAACTTGATGATTAGGGTTATTTCATTGAGATATTGATGTTATAATTTGGATTGGTCATATGTGTGATGGTTATGTTCATTGCCTTGAAGATCTTGATGTTATATGTATTGTGTTAATGTGGTTTGACTTATGCAGATGGTTATGTTTGCAATATTCAGGTATGAATCGACATATTTGTGAGATGGTGTCATACTAATCTAGATTGACTTTGCATATGTGTATGAGTTTAAGATGTGAACATGTTAGTTAGATATTGTTATGGATATCATGATCTTATGAGTGTTTGAGCTGATATGTTGTAAAGTTATATCATGCTAACTAGATTGATTGTGCAGACAAGATCACCTCCCCTGAGATACATTAAGGTATCAGTTGATTATGTCATATATTTGGTGCTTGACTGTTGATTATGTCATCTAGTTGATTTATTTAACATGGTATGAATGTTTGATGAATTGCATAATATGAGTATGTGCTCAAATGATCTTGTTTTAAGATTATTGTACTAAAATATATGTTGAGATAGTTGATATGTACTCGAGTATAGTAGGTGATAGTTGTAGTATTATGACTGATGACTATGAGTTGACTTTGGATTATGACATGATTGTTAGTCTTGGTAACAATTGATTTCAAAATAATAGATATGATTGTCTTGATATTTGGAACATATGGTTGACATGTGTGAGCAGTTGTAGGGTAACATGCTTGGTATTAGCATGAAAAGGTAATAGTTGATGTGTTTATATAATTAACAGTTGGGTGGTGTGACAACATATAGTAAGCCTCAATTCCAACAATGTAAAAAGGTAAAAGAAAGGAATTGGGCAAGAATTCCTTTGACTATGTTTCGAAACCCTAATTTCGAATGAATGAGTGTTTTGCACACAAGAATTCTTCTTAACCTTGATTTTGTCTGACATTATGTGGATATTTTCTATATTCATGAACATGCACTTGACATGTATATTAGCTAGTCTTTAGCTGCAGGTGGATCTGTTAAAGGATTGGAGTCCCTTGAGAGATGGCGTGGATGTGTTTAGTTGCAAGTAACATGCTTGACACAATAAGATGAGGTAACTGGTGTATTATTATGCTTAATTATACATTGACAATTATGTGTTTATGGCAGCATGATGCAGGGAGTTGCATGGCAAGACAGGTTACTGTGAAATCTCGAAGATGGCTTAGGTTGAGCTTTCCTTGGAACCATGGGGATTGAGTCATGGTGTCAGTCTTGTGCTTTTGGTATTTTGAGCTTTATTTGTAGATTTGTTTATGTCTCGTGCAAGGCCTTGCCACTTTGTTGTAGTGTTATATCGTTATGGGCTTTCGTGGTCTTCTTCTTGGTTTTTTCTTGTCTTCTCTTTTATTTTTGTGAGTCTTGGGAATTGGTTGGGAAAGAGGAAAGTTGATGGAGATCGGGGAGAGTTGTGTGGTCATAAGATTCAAATGAATCTCAGTGCATGAGTAAGCGCAGGGGAAAATAAGGCTATGATAGTCGGTTGGACTGGCTAGGTCCATTGTGGTAAATGGACGATAGCAGTATAATCATAAGAAAGGTAACAGGAAAAGGTAAATTAAATAGATTTGAGATATGCCTTGGCTACGTTGGGAAATGTTATTCTCAATGTTGCGCATGTGTTGCATGAATAAAGGAATTTCTCTTAACCTACACCTTATGTTATCTGGTAAATTTGATATGATCATGATTATGATGATGTTTATATATGTATACATGAATGTATGTATTTTTTTGTCTGACAAGGTGATGATTGTTTTATGCTAACGATTATATATGTATGTATGTATGTATCTATGTCACTGTCTAATAGGGATTGTTAGGAATCATTCTTCTGAAGGAATAATTGCTTACGCAACTAAATGGCATGAAGAGGTTCCTGGTTCATGAGGAACCAAGTGGGAAGAGTAGCCATGAAAAATATACGAGGTCAGTATCATGCAGTTATGAGTTGATATTATGTGATTATATTATGACTATGTTGTGGACATGTTATACCAAAGGATGCACCAGCAGAATGAAAGAAGTGTGGTCCATGGTAGATAAGATAAGCATGAATATGACACTGGAAGCAAGGTTTCTTGGTAGAGTCAGTGTGGTTCTGGATGTGTGGTACTACTGTTATGCATATGTTGTATATGTTGTACATGTTGAATCTATGATGTGTGCACTTGTGGTATTGTGTATACATAACATGTGTACATGTTATTTATGCAATGTTATGTACAGGATGATACAAATAGGGTTGTGTGAATATTGCATATGGGGTGTTGTATACATATTGTATTGTCTTCATGACGTATATGCAGCGTGTGTGCATATGGTGCTTTGTGCATGTTGGATATGCAGTCCATTGTGCAGATAATTCTATGTACATGTTGGCAATGCAATGTTATGTACAAGTGGTGTTGCATGCATGTCGTACATGTGGTGCTATATACATATGGTGTGGTGCACATGATTGTACAAGTGGTGTTGTGTACATGTTGTACAAGTGGCGTTGTGTGTAGGAAGTGTTGTGTACATGTCTTGCATGTGGTGTTGTGTACATGTGGTGTTGTGTACATGTGATTTCGCGTACATGTCATGCGTGTGGTACTGTGTACATGTGGTATTATGTACATGTTGTACAAGTGGTGTGGTGTACATGTGGCATTGTGTACATGTTGTGCAGGTGGCATGTACATGTGATGTTGTGCACACGTTGTGCAGTGGTGCGGTGTATTGGTGGTACTGTGTACATGTTGTACATATGGTACTGGTGCATGTGTGGTATTGTGTGCATGTCATACATGTTGTGTGGAGGGCATGTGGTATTATGTATGCGCATCATGTAGTCATGGTATTGCCACGTGTGTAATCGTTGTTTTGTACTCTGTGTAGGTACATGTATTAGGTGGTATTGCACATTGGGTATAGATGGATGCACTGTGTTGTACACTGGCTGTAGGTGTATGCATTGTTCTTCAGGTGTAGGTGAATGTATTGCATGGTGTTCTGTGTTAGGTGTGGTTGTATGTGTGTGATGCACACTATGTGTATGTGCACCTGGTAGAGGAGAAGGCACTAGGTGTTTGCTGGGTGTGCCAACTGATCCAGTGTCTATACAAAAGAACAAAGGCAGAAGTAAGGATCAATGAAGGATAGGTATCGATATTGTATTTCAGTTTTATTATGCATCTGATTTATGATTCTGGTGTTGGAAATAATACTGAGAGGGGGGGTGAATTAGTATTATCAAGTCAAATATTCCTTTTTCAAAATCAAATGATATACGCTAAGTTAATTAAACCCACGTATATACGCAACTATACAGAAGGAAACCTGCGTATACAAAGCAAACTTTTAATTTACTTTATCTTTCTGATGATGATTGTTAATCTGTGTTTCAGAATCAAATAACCAGTTACAGTAAAAACAGAGCAGAAAGACAATCACACACAAGAACACAAGATATAAGGTGGAAACCCAATGTGGGTGAAAACCACTGCTGCCCATTCTTTCTTATTCTTCTTTTAATTAGAACTTCTTTACATTTCTGTGCATTCTTTACGTATGCAGGCTGCACCTGCGAGAGCTCAACCCTCTTGTTCTCCAGCTTCTCCTTGAAGACTACACCCCTTTAGCTCTTGCACTAGTCAAATACTATACTTGGTGCTTCTACAGAAGGCTCACCTTCTCTTTCTTCCAGGGACCACATTTCATAAATTTTTAGACTGGATCCATGAACATCAATCAATCATCAAGAATCAACCAATCTCCTTTTCACCAATTAGATCTGAATCAAGTAGATACTTCTTTGACAGTTGTACCCAAACCACAGTACCAAAAACCACACACCAAAATCTGAACCCAGAACACAACATCAATAAACAGAAGCAACTAGATCACAACTCAAAACATATATGCTATTTCAATAACCTGAAACATGCATGCATACGCTTCTGTGTTTGGAACAACCTGTGTATACGTTGTTTTCATTCACTGAACCAGTGTGTATACGCGCCTTCGCTTCACTGAACCTGCGTACAGATCTATAAAGAATAATTCGCTCTTTCAGATATTCAAACACTAATTAACCTAGATTATCAGTGTTATAGATCAAGCAAGCACCACATATAACAAACCAAAATCATACAAAGATACTATCATTCAAGTTTAAAGATTATGACCCATCAATAGAACTTATCCTTCTCTTTGCGCTAAGGTTCGTCCTTCATTCAGATCCAGATCTGCACCATAACCCAATTACCAGTATTCCAGATCTACCACTTTATCAGATATTCAATAATAATTCAGATGATCCTTTGCCACATGATCTCCTTCCTCTTTTATAGTCTTAGGACTTCCACAAAACCATGGTCCAAAACCATAATAAAACAATACCATGGACCCAATACTTGGAATCAACACTTCTGACGAGGTACCATGGTCCAAAACCATAGGTTTAAGTACCAAGGACTAACTACCACGGACCAAAGGTAAGTTATCCAACATATACGCGCTTTTGTCACGTATAACCCGCGTGTATACGCGTCTTCGTCTAGATGAACATGTGTATATGACTTTTTCTTCATTCTGAAAGCCTGAACTGAGATCTATTACCAAAGATAGTTGCCATCAAGGACAACACCTGTGCCATAGCTCTAAATCAGTGCCATAGTGCCAACATCTAGTATATGACGATTACATGTGAATTATGATTCTGGTTTATGATGGTTACATGTGATGTATGATTTTGATCTATGATGGTTGTGTTCTGAGCTAACCTGATGTGATATTTTTATACATGTTGATTTGGTCAAAGATGCTAGTTTGACTTCTTGTGATAGGAAGCGAATAGGATTCCAAGTATAGCTTATTGAAAAACTACCAATGAGGTATGATTTGAAGTTATTTCAATTTATTTTGAATCTAATGGAAGTTATGTTCTTGCTATAGGAAGCATGACCATGCCCAGTTGGGTGGTTGAAATCGATTGCAAGAATTAGCGACAACAGTGAAAGAAATTACAAGTGTAGTAGTATGCTAGTAGAGCACTTCAGAAGCAAGGCCATTGTGGGGCACTGGTACCCAATTGTGTCCATTGATTTCCAGGAGCCTTCTATGACCGGTATGATGGTTTTAAGGCAATGATATGCCTTGGTTTTTGTATCTTCTGATGCGAGAAAGCCTTGCCAAGGGATGGACTGCCCAGGATGGGGGTGCCAGTGGAACTTGGAAGGTGAGGGACTGCACGGAAGGGGTGATCGGATTCTCGAGGGACTGTGTAGCAGAGAAGGGAAGTTCATGGGTGGATTTGTTTTGGTCATTAGCATTACAAGATGGAATTAGATGCACATTGCGAGTGTTCCTTGGAACAATGAGTTAGTAACTATTCGTTGAGAGGACAAGTGGTGCAAGATTATAGCGCTAGACATTAGATGCAGATTTGACTTCGCAGTGGATTTTGGACTTCCTGGGAAGGAGGTGAATCCTGGTATTACTTTGAGGGTGGAGGTGTGAGCCTCTGGATTCCCTTGTTGATTGATACGAGCATCATATCCTTTATTTGCTGGTTAAGCAAATGTGTATATGTGTATATCATTGTAAATAATGTAATGAGTTGTGTTATAAAGCTCCAATATGTGGTATGGTTTTTATCTGGTCATGTTGTCATGATGTTTTGCTTTTGAGCAGGTCATTCATTTTAAATACTGCAACAAGTTGTGTTATAAAGCTCCATGGGCAGTATGTTTTGTTTTCAACATTCATGTTGGTTATAAGTGTCATTGAATACAAAGGACAGTGTTCCCCCAACAGGGAGGGTTATGTAACAACCCTGTTGAAAATTCCATGTAAAAATATATAAATACCACAGATGATGGGACTTGTATTCCAAGATGAATGGTGGGCAGGACAACCTAATGGGTGTTAATTTAGTTGTTTATGGTTAAGGAAATTGGCAAAGGCAATGGCTAAGGCATTAAAGAGGCATAAAGTTATTCTGGCACATTTATTTATGAAAATAATGGAAAATAGGAGAACAAGGAGGTGAAAGGTCACAGGTTGCACGTGAGGAGGAAAATGAAAGAAAATAATGGAAAATGAAGAAAATAGAGGCCTCATTAATGAAAAGGCTTCTTAGGATTAGTTGGCAAGCTTCTTCCTTTTAGTGTGAACCTTTTGTCAGTTTAGTTTTGGAGCTCTCTCATTATTCTCTCTCTCCCTCATACTCTTGGAGACTTAGAGTTTTCTTGGAGCACTCTTGGTGGGTATGGCATACTTGGCTTCTTGGAGAAAGAAGGCAAAGGAAGAGAAGGAAAGCACAAGAAGGAATCGACATCAATAGCTACATATTTTCTTGTAGGTATTGAGTTGCATGTATGTTTTATTCACTATTTTGGCATGCATGATACATGCATGTAGTTTCTTGGTTGTGATATGTCATTGGCATGGTAGATTCCTTGGATCGATAGTGGATTGCCTAGCCTTTGCCATTTCCTGGATAGCCATGGTGATTGTGGGCTTACTTTCATTGTTTTGTTTTGGTTGGTTCTCATGTTTCCTTAGCTTGGGTTGAGTTATTAGTCTTGGAATCCCTGGCTAAAAAAACACTCTGGAAGCGTTGTAACAACTTGGGTTGAGTTACTAGTCCTAGAAGCCCTGGTTGGACAAATGCTCTGGAAGCCTTGTAACAACTTGGGTTGAGTTACTAGTCCTGGAAGCCCCAGTTGGAAAAATTCTCTAGAAGCCCTTGGTGGGTTGAGTTACTAGTCTTGGAAGCCTTGGTTGGAAAAACGCTCTGGAAGCCCTATATAAGTTGTGGGTTGAGTTACTAGTTTTGGAAGCCTTAGTTGGACAGACGCTTTAGAAGCCCTGTATAAGTTGTGGGTTGAGTTACTAGTTCTAGAAGCCTTGGTTGGACAAATTCTACGGAAGCCTTTGAAGGCTTGGATGGAGACCAAATTGATGATGGTTTTTGGTGATGTCCGACTGTGAGGTGGAATCACTATTTGATGGGTTGAGGTGGGTGGCCTCTGGAAGCCCTGGATGATTTTTAATTGATGTGTTCTCTAAGATCCCACATTCATGCTTGGAATATGGCATGGGGGTGATTGTCTGAAGAGAGACTTGGCTCAGCCAATCTATGGTCGAGTGGAACGTGGTAGTTCCATCACTGGTTGGTTCATTGTATTTATTAATGAAAAAATTCATTCCCTTGATTTTCATGTGCAAATGTACCGATGTATATATGAATTTTGATGGTTGATATGTTTATTGTATTTTTGTTCCTATTATGTTGTTTATATGCACATTTACCCTAGAGGGTGTTACAGATAACATGTGTGATGTCGCCTATCACTAAGTTTTTGTCAGTTAATTCAAGTTAGATGGCATGCAGTGAGTTGTGGACTAGTTGATGGCTAAAATTAGCTATCTAGTGGAGTTAACTTTTGTTTCTATTAGTTAAATGGTCTCTATTTCTAGAATAGAGATAGACATGAGTTTAGTTGAGTAGTTGACTTTGTGTTAGCTCAACTTACTCTCAGTTAACTATAGCAACTGCTAAATTTAGCTCTAGTAGGTCATGTGATTCGAATTTCCTATTGAGATTGAATGAAGGTACACATGTATTTATTTATGGTACACATGTTTTTATGTGCAAGGACTGAGGATTCATAAGAGAAATTTCTCTTGAGAATTGCTCTAGGAAATAAAGAATTATCCTATTTTTAGGAGAAAATTTGCACTAGTAAATATGTGCTCCTAATAGGCCTTATTTTCCTAAGTGTTGGGAAAGTCTTATGTAGAGTTGATCGGTATTACAGGGACCTTCACGCTTGAAACATATTCTATGTAATAGATCAGATTTCTTAGTTGATTAAATATAAGAAAGAAGGGGTTTTTCCAAGTTGGGATCCCTAGAAATATTATGTGCTCAATGCTTGATTGTGTTTATATTCATTGTTCTCTTTCCATAATGTTTTGGTAGATAAATCTTGTGTCTTTTGTGATAATTTTTCTCTCATTAGCAGTTTTAAGGTTTCAAGGATTTTCTACATTGTACATAGCCGGAAACAAGATTGAGACTAAGTTACTTGATCATATTCAAAGCACATTGGAGAGGAGATCAGTTGGCATGTGAATTCTACAAGTGCATGAATCATGTTAGTTAATGGCTTGAGGACATAGCATGCCTTAGAAGGGAATTCAAATTTTTGTGCATGGAAAGATAGAATGGAGGTTGTACTAGATGATAATGGAGTTTTGGAATATATCAGAATTGATATTGCTAATCCTCCTGCATTATATGCTCAACAACTAGCTCAATCGAGGAAGGATACTGCCAAATCTAGGAGGATGATCCTACAAGGAGTTAGAGACCATATTGTTCCAAATTGTCATGGGAAGGAAACACCATTCCAGATGTGGAAGGCCCTCACTGATTTATTCGAAATCAGTAGTGATGCCAAAAAATTAACTTTGGATTACAAATTGAGGAACATTCAAATGGGAAAGAATGATGCCATTATTGCATATATATCCAGGTTTTCTCAAGTGAGGGATGAACTTGGAGGTGTTGGAGAGACAGTTCCACCAGTAGATCTTGTGAGCCTTGCTCCTCTTGGGTTTCACAAATCCTGGCATAGTTTTAAGGATGCATTGAATGACAGAGATAAGCTCCCTGATTGGGAGAGTCCGTGGTCAAATATTTTGCAAGACGAGATAAGGAGGAACACAAGGGATGGAATATCATCTAGCACAGAAGATCAGGAGAACTTTGCTTTAGCTGGAAAAGGGAAGAAATCCAAGGGAAATACGTCCCAAGGAAAAACCAAGTCTAATCCAAATGGAGGCAAGGAAAAGAGGGATCTTAGCAAGATTAAGTGTTTTCATTGTCATGAGTTTGGACATTATGCTACAAAAATGTCCAAACAAGAAATCCAACAAGCATGATGTATCAACAGTAGGAGGAGAAGTACTCTCTTCTCAATTCGAATTGGATTTCTCTTTGATAGCTTGCATGAGAAGTTAAATTCAAGGTAGTGTGTGGTACATTGACTCAAGTTATTCATTCCACATGACAGGGGATAAATAATTCTTCAACAATTTGGAGGAGAAAGACATGCAATTCCCTATCGAGCTTGGAGATGACGGCATATACATGACCAAAGGATTTCGTATAGTGAGCTTTAAGAGGGAGTCTGGTTCCCTTATCCATCTCAAGAATGTGATGTATGTTCCAGGATTGAAGAAAAACCTTGTCTCAGTAGCAGTCCTTGGAGACAAAGGGTATGATGTAGTATTCAACAAAGGGAATTCCTACCTCAAGCATTCTGCTTCAAGACAAGTCAAGTAGATTGGTGTCAGGATCGAGAACGTCTACAAGTTGGAGGTTGATGCATGTGCAACCTTGAGCAGTAAGGCATAGAGTTCTCATAGTACAAATGTGGTTGTTGAGCAAGAGCAGGATAGATATCTCAAGATGGAGCCTCATCCAGTATCTTAGTTTCAGTCTAAGCTAGTTGGTTGTTGGGTTACCTGCGAGATGATGATGAGGACCATAGGCCATGACGAGTGGAGGAAACCATTCAGTTAGAGACTTCCAATATAGGGAAATTTTGAGCCAAGTGTTAAGAGGATTTGGTTAAGGGAGCTCAAAAAAGAGTTCAGTTCCCTAGAACCAAGAAGCAGACACCCATATACACATGGTACATGACTCTTTCTAGTTCAGAGGGAGTAGTTGTAGCAACAAAGAACATGGTAGAGTTGAAGAAAGATCCAGGTGGACAAGGTTCTTCCAAGAAGCACTTCCTCGCTAAGAGGGGGTGTTGAAAATGTAGCAAGGAATGACTTCTTTGACTTGTGCCTTAGTCAAAGATGCCAATTTGAATTCAATCTCATATATGCTTGAGTCAGTTGTTAGTTAACATGTGTGATGTGGCCTATCACTGAGTTATTGTCAACTAATTCGAGTTAGATGGCATGCAATGAGTTTTGGACTAGTTGATGGTTAAAATTAGCTATCTAGTGTAGTTAATTGATCTCTAGTTCTAGAATAGAAATGAACATGGGTTTAGTTGAGTATTTGACTTTATGTTAACTCAAATTACTCTTCGTTAACTATAGAAATTGCTAAATTTAGCCCTAGTAGGTCATGCAATTCGAATTGCCTATTGAGATTGAATGAAGGCACAAATGTATTTATTTATGGTACACAAGTTTTTGTGTGCAAGGATCAAGGATTGAGCAAAGCAATTTCTCTTGATAGTTGCACTAGGAAATAGGGAATTATCCTATTTTTTAGGGGCATATTTGCGCTAGGAAATATGAGCTCCTGGAAGGCCCTATTTTCCTAAGTGTTGGGCAAGTCTTGTGTAGAGTTGATCAATATTGAAGGGAGCTTCAGGCTTGAAGCATATTCTATGTAATAGATCAGATTGCTTAGTTGATTCAATACACACAAGTAGGGGTTTTTCCAAGTTGGGTTCCCTAGATATATTATGTGTTATACATGTGATTGTGTTTCTATTCATTGTTTTCTTTTTGCAAATTTTTGGTAGAGAAATCTTGTGTCTTTTGTGATGAGTTTGCTCTCATTAGAAGTTGTAAGGTTTCAATGATTTTCTACATATAGATTAGACATCTTTACTTTTGTTGCTGTCTTTCTAATATAATCAATATAACTTTCTCTTGTTCACCCCAATATTGCAAACCCCACCCTTAAAATTCTTGTAATACTATGTTATTGTATGTTAACATTGGATGTTCATTTAACTAGTTCTACATGTAAGTGAAGCTCAATAAATATTACCAATGTAGACTCATCTTAACCATGATCTAACACACGTAGATTTATATTAACCACGATCTAGCACACGTCAAGAGGGATCAAATATTTTTAGGTGCAAATGATTTTTGCAGTGCAAAACTTGAAAATATGTTTGCATCTCTAAAGATTTGATCGCTCTCAGTGCTTGATAGATCCAAGGTTAATCTATGTGTGTGTGTGTATTATAGTGCAAACTTGAAAAAATGTTTTCATCTCTAGAGATTTGATCCCTACACACACACACACACACACATATAGAAAGAGATAGATTAACCACATACCTATCAAGCAATAAGCACATAGAGGGGTCAAATCTCTAGTGATGCAAACATTTTTTCAAGTTTTTCCCTATAAAAATGGTTTGCACCTCAAAATATTTGATCCCCCTATACAAGCTAAAATGTAAAATAGTGGGATTATTTCATTCTTCATATTGAATTTTTTTCATTTATGAGTTACATTGATTTTTAATTAATATTTTAAATACAACATATTAATTTTGTATTAAAAATTTGAATGAATCTTTTTATTTTTCTTATTAGGAAGTAATTGAACTTTTTTACTCTCTCTCTAAATTAATTGGCATTGATATTCAAATTTTTTATTTAAGTTTTATATTGAAATATTTAAAAAAATATAAGAATTATAAGTTTTTAATACTCAAAAGAGAAAATATAATAATTTTATTTTTATTTTTAATTACTTTATCTCTATTTATCTTTTTTATAAAATTGTGTTATTTTATATGAGTATCAATTTATTTTATTTATGGCTAATGGTGAGAAGGAAGGATTTTTACATCTCCTTCAGAATGGGTTGTAATATCATTAAGCTAAGTGCACACTAAGATAATTAAAACTAACCAAACATGTTTATTCATTACTATTTTTTATAATAGTTGACTTCTTATTTTTATTTAGAGAGTATTTTATTTTTATCTTAAAAGGTACATACATCAGCTTGAGGTTGAGCATGGACAAAATCACACATTACCCACATATGGGGATGTAGAATGCCCATGCTATAATATTATTGAAAATTTGACTAATGTACCTCTTAAACCATAGTAGAAGGTTGTCAATGAATAAATAGAATCATATATTATAGGAGAAATTTTACCTTGTAGATATATGAAGAAAAACTCTACCAAATTGAAAAAAACTATTAACTAGTGTAGCCATATAAATTAAATGGTACCTTAGATATATGAAGAAAAAGTCTACCAGATTCAAAAAAACACAAAAGCTAACCAACCTATTACTTTATTTTAAATTATTATTATTTATAAAAAATATTAATTATTATTATCGATTGTAAATATTCTTAGCTATTGGAGATTCACCCACATTTGACTATGAAGATTTTTAACTTATAAGTAGACTCTTTTACCCCAGTCAAGACTATGGCTTACCAATACCACATGCTCAAAAAACATAACTTATTTCATACAACCTTTTTCATATAACATTTTTTTAATTACTCAATTTAATTAAAAAAAATGAAAAGAACCATAATTACTTTTAAGATAAATATCAATAAAAAAATATTTCATAAAAATTAAATCTTTCTCTTCTATTTAATAATTATTAATAATTAAACTAAAATTCTAAAAATATATTCCAAAATAAACACACTCAACAAAACAAAATTAAAACAAACAAATTCCACATTCAAAGCTAACCTTTGACAAATGATGCAATTGATTAAGCTACCAAGTAAAATAGTCCATCTCCGAATCCAGATTCCACATTCGAAATAACCTTTGACAAGACAAATGATCCAATTGATCAAGCTACCAAGTAAAATAGTCCATCACCGAATTCCCATCGTATAATGAAGAAGATAAATTTCATTTAAAAACCTGGAGCTTTGTAACGAGAAGAGGAGCGAGGAGCGGGCGTCGAATGGAGAGCACTGGGTTTTGGCCAACCAGGTATGTGCTGCGCCGGGTGGTGGACACTAGTCTATGACCAACCAGGTATGTGCCGGGTGGAGTGCTTTGAGCAGTGACCATCCAGACTTACCTGTCCATCCATCGTTTTGAACGTGTGCTCTGAACGTTGTTTGGAACGTGTCCTCTGGCCTACAAGTGCCTATAACCATATTTTCCAATCTCTGACTTGCCTCTGGTTTCTCTTTCTCACTCTAACTAGCATTTTTCCCGATTGTAAGGAATCATATCATATACATCACGTCTTCTTCCATTTGTCAGCCTCTGTCTGAATTTTTCTGCGCGGTTCATGGTGCTCGGTCTTACATAAATTTATATCAGGCTTACAGATGTATATGGCTATTTACTATCCTACTTATTTTTAGTACACTCTGGTTTTTATCCACCACTTTGCTGGAGCTTTCCTTTCTATGTATAATATGTAAAAGGACATTTTCTTTATGTGGCTCATGGGTATCCATGCATATGAGATTAAGGTATCAGTTTAGGAACATGAAGGCGCATCCTCCTCTGTCTGTAACCATTTCTTCTTACCCTGCTCTCCATCCCGTGGCCCATCGTCTGACGGATTTTCCGATGCCTAAATATCTAGTTTTTTGAATTTTCAAATCGTGCAGAGGAGTCTTGTATTTCTGATCTATGATCGATAATCTCTCCAGCCATTAATTCTCGTAGCCTCAATCTTCTCTACCAAATTTGTTACACTTTTCGAGGTTGCCAGTTTTTCGATGGTCAATCTCTCATATCCATTTAGCTATCTGTAGGCTCGATCCGGGTGGAGGGACAATTATCCGCATTTATTGTTCCTTCTATATGGCCACCCACTGTCTCTATAGCTTCCGTGGTTATTCCCTCCACATCTGTACTTTCTTTCATCACTATCAGATCTTTCTCCTGTCATAATATCCTTTGGGATCCTCAACCTGACCACTAGGCGTCCATTCAGATCCCATAATGGATTTCCACTCTGACCATTCTACCGAGTCAGCATTGATTCGTGCTACATTAGAAGCGGAAAAATATCATGCTAGACAGACTACTCAAACAGGCTAGACTGATTCGCTGGAAGTTGATATCATACTTCCCTCTGTTACGGAAGTGCCTCTCCAGGATGTGGTTTTTTCAAATAAAGCTCGCAATAAAAATCTATGATTTGTCAAAACTTCATTGCCGCCCTTCGCCATCAACCTGGATGGTCCGCTATTATTTGACAGGATTAGTAGCCTACAGAAGAGGGCGCTTATTGGTCGATGGTTCTTCCCTACAATGGAATACTCTCAGATTAGAGAATGGATAGAAGCTAGATGGTCTCCCTACTGAAATACTCTCCTACCGTTGTTCGCCTCATGAACAACTAGTATAGCTTCCACTTCCTCAACAATGCTGACCTGGATATCACCTATTCAAAACCCTAGGTGAAAGACAGAAGTTTCTTAGCGCTACGCAGATGGTTTATTGGGTTTGATCCTCTCCGATGCACGCCTCAGAATAAATATATTTGGCTCAAATTTCCTGGCCTGCCTCTTGAACTGTGGACCAGGGAGTCCTTAGCAAAAATTGGGAATGTTGTGGGGCGATTCTTATATGTTGACCCTCGGTGTATCGGTGCTAAAGACAAGAGAGTTGCTTGGGTTCTCATTGAAAAAGAATATAGGGGGGGTTTTCCTGAGAATATTTAACTCTCCTGGGAACTCTCCAAGCTCCAACAATGCCTATACTTTTGAGGAGTTCCTTTGAGGTGCTCCAACTGCCACAAAACAGGGCACCTCCATCCGAAGTGCCCTCGCCACCCATATGGCCGAATGAAGAAGAAATCTGCATATGGCCCCCCCTGGGTACAGGACGGTGGTGCTGGGGCGATCGACATGCCTTCTCCTGAGAAATATTATAAGGCTCCTTTCACATCCTATCACCCTCAATCATCTCCTCATAGCCGTTCCCTGGAACAATCTGCTAGCCTCCCTCCATCTAGGGTTGTCTCTGTTGAACCAATACAACGTCGCTCCACATTGTCTGCCGATCGACAAAGATCCTATACGATCTCTAAATCTCCTAATCTTTCCCCTAATAGTCCGTCGGCCACTTTTCTGCGCTTCTCCCACGTTCCGCCTCCCCATCCGCCAGTATTCGACCATATTGTTCCCCTCCCTCCTGAAAAAACTAAGCCGATCGGTTCCAACCCTTCTGCCGCCTTTTACATATCATCCTCGACCCAATCTCCCCCTACCCTCATCCGTTCTATTCCTATTCCTCCACCTATCCCCCCATCTGGCGGAACGAACCCTGATCGAAAGGGCAAGGCACCATATATCCCCGTTCCCCCCCCTCCATCCCTCCAATCCTCCCCACACAACTCCTTTGATCACGATATCGACTAGCTGCTCTCTAAAGCGTCCTTGAAACTGCAGCCCTTAATCATCCATTGACCATCTCGCTCCCCCTCTCCTCACATTAGCCCCAGATTAGTGGGGAACATAACAGTCAGACGCAAGGAGAAGCGCGGCAATAGACACTTCCGGGGATGAAAAGGTAGATGTGATCTGTCTTCTAAAGGCCGATCCTTAATTGATATTCCTGTGACTGAACTTGCTATTGAAGACCTTTCTGTTTCTGGGCCTCTTAGAGCATGCCAGCCCATAGTGGATCCAAAATGATTGAGATTCTATCCATGAATATTTGAGGCCTTGGTGATGAACCGAAATTCTTGGCCCTCAAACATCTTTTTTCTTCCTCGAATCCTAATATGATTCTCATTCAGGAAGCCATGCACGAATGTGCTCAAACCATCTCATACTTCAGACGTATGCTCCCGTCTTAGCACATGGTTGCCTGCAACGCTGTGGGCATGTCAGGTGGTTTGGATGTATTATGGAACCCTAGGTGGATTTCCACTGCTGCCTTTCAATTCTTTGCTAGCATCCTTGTACTGGCTCATGTTCGGGGGTCCCATGAACCCATCCACATATTGAATATATATGTGCCTTACAAGCATCAGACTCCATTATGGAATTATCTGCTTTCTTCTGAACTTCTTGAGATTGACTCACTGATTATTGGCGGCGACTTTAACTATACTTTTTATAGTGATGAGATATGGGGTAAAGGAAGGATTTTCAACCCTGTGGGAAGACATATCCGGGAATCCATTTTCCAAAAGAATCTCATTGATCTTCTGCCGGTTGATAATGGTCCTACCTGGGACAATGGACGGTCCAACAGTGCTTATTTGGCAAAAATAATCGACAGATTCATGTTACATGAGCGAATGCTAGATAAATATGGGCTGCCATCTATGAATATTCTCCCAGCCTTTATATCTGATCATCGGCCCATAATCATACAATGGAAACAGGAGCAGCGCTGTGGAAGATATCCCTTCAAATTCAATCATACTTGGTTAGCCGATGACAGTTTCAACACATTTATAAAGGATACTTGGGTGCATTCTCCCAATTTGACTATTAACTCTCCTCGGAGTTTCATCGGCCGCCTTCAAGCTCTTCGTATGGAGGTTAAGAAATGGCAAAAGGTGAAGGCTACGTCTAATAAAAAGGAGCTAACGGGTTTAAATTTGGAATTAGAACAACTGAATGCCCTCCTTAAAAATCCCCCCTTGGGGACCTCCACCAGGATCCGGATCTGGGACTTAGAAAAAAGAAAACAACAAATATTAAAGCAAGAAGAAAAGACGTGGAGGCTCAAGAGCCGAGCTTTATGGATTCGTGAAGGTGATAAAAACACCAGGTATTTCCACAGATACGCAAATAAGAGGAGGACTATCAAGGATGAACAGGGAAGAACACTCTCCACGCAGAAGGACATCTCCGGGGAAGCTATTAAGTATTTTAAAAGGGCTTACAGTGCTGTTACTGAATCCGATATTGAGGATGTTATGTGGGGCATAGATCCTTTTCCCATTATGTTTGATGAAGCACAGAACAATGCACTATTTGCTGAGGTTACTGAGGAAGAATTATTGGCAGCCATGAAATCTTTTCCGAAGGATAAGTGCCCCGGGACAGATGGGTGGACCATCGATTTCTTCATCCATTTCTTTGATCTATTTAAGGATGATATCCTCAAGATGGTCGAGGATTCGAGGAAGCAAGGCACCATCAGTCAGAAGATTTCCTCTACATTTATCGCCCTTATCCCTAAGAAAATAAGCACATCCACCTTTGCTGACTTCCGGCCCATATCATTGTACAACGTATTGTACAAGATCATTTCTAAGATCATTGCAATGCACATCAGGGAA
Organism: Pinus taeda; assembly: GCA_000404065.3. NCBI lineage: Eukaryota > Viridiplantae > Streptophyta > Pinopsida > Pinales > Pinaceae > Pinus > Pinus taeda. The sequence continues at coordinate 14,820 of APFE030974404.1, read as the reverse complement.
ACTCTTTCTCAACACCTGTCCTCAGAACAACACGGTTTCCTCAAAAACAGGAACATTCTTAACGTGGTGGCTCTCACCCAGGAATGCTTGCACTCTATGCATTGTAGGAAACTTGATGCGGCCCTATTAAAGATCGACTTAAAGAAGGCATATGACTGTGTGAGCTGGGTTTATATAATATGTCTTCTAGCAAAGATAGGGCTTGATGTCAGATGCATTCGATGGGTCATGGCCTGTATAGTGGATGTAAATTTTGCAGTTCTCATTAACAGTGAGCCAACTCCGTTTTTCAAATCGGCCAGGGGACTTCGCCAGGGCTGCTCCCTATCTCCACTTATCTTCATCCTGGTCATGGAAACTTTGAGCTTACATATTAAAATTTTTATCCAGCTAAGGAGATATCTGCCTCTTCCAATCTGTAAGGAGATTTCCATGTCGCACTCCCTCTTTGTGGACAATATCCTCCTGTCGGCCATGCTGTGCAGATCTACTTGGGAATGTCTCTTCAATACACTAGAAAGATTCCAGAGAGCCACCGGCTTATACATAAATGACACAAAGTCATCTTTCCACGTAGCTGATACGAATGGAGAGGTGATCACATACCTTGTTGATTTATTCCACATCAAGGCGATGCCTATCGGGGAGGGTCTCAAATATCTTGGATTTCACTTGAAACCTATAAATTACAAAGCTGCTGACTGGTCATGGATTGCAGACCGTTTCTATAGGAAGATATCATCATGGGAATCCAGAAGTTTGTCAATCAGAGGACGTGTCACTCTTGCCCAAGCTGTGTTGGTCCAAATCATGGTTTTTTGGGCTCTTTTATTCTATATCCCATCTTCTATTATCAACTGTCTAAACAACATGATATCAAATTTCATTTGGGGCGGCCAGAAGGAAAAGACCAAATTCCATCTATGTAGACTTGAAAAGCTATCCCACCCAAAATCCATGGGAGGTTGGGGCTTAATGAATTTACATTCTTTCCGAAAAGCGCTGCTGTGTAAAACCATGTGGAATATGCTTTCGGGGGAATCACTATGGAGTAAAACTATCAGGGCCAAATATTTGTATGGTCACAACATTATATACTGGTACAGACAATCCACTTTCGGTGCCAACAGTGGTTCTATCATCTGCAGGGGGTTCAAAAGATTGTTTCCGTTTGTCCGGAAAAACTTGATTTGGAATTTCCATTCGGGATCCAAGATCATCATCGGCATTGATGAATTTGTTGGTATGAGTGGGCCGATCCATATCTCTCCTCAACTTCTGAGACATCTACACAACAAGGGATATTTTTTCTGGGCTAGCGTTATAAAAAGATGGGAGGGCGGTTCCCCGATAGGGAAATCCGCTGCAGATTTAAATCTCCCCGGGGCTCTGGCTACACAATGGAATGCCGTCGCTCAGTCCTTACTTTTATCCGGCATATATCGATCGATGGAAAAAGACAGTATCAGTTGGAGAGGTCTTGGCGGATATTCTGTGGTAAGCACTAGGCACATATACCTTCAGTTTCTACTCTCGGATGGGGACTCAAGCGAAAATACATTTCCGCCTACATTATGGAAATCCGACTGCCCTACAAAAATTATTATTTTCACTTGGCTGGTATTTTATGACAAGAACCTTACCTGGAATAATCTTCAGAAGCGTCAGTGGCATGGGCCTGCTATCTGTTCACTTTGTGGTATAAATTCTGAAAATAACCTACACATTTTTCTTCAATGTCCACAATCCAATAGAATCTGGTAGCTCTTGGCTTCACATTTTGGTTTCGATATGGTCAACACCCCTTCCATCAGCGATGCCTTTTATGCATGGAGCAACATGTGCTACATGTGGAGGCCACTTCCTTTGGTTACTATATGGACCATCTGGAAATGGCGAAACCGTATAATTTTTGAATCCATAAAGGACTCGATTTATTCTGTCTATGAATCCATACTTTCGTTATTTGAAGCTATTGCTCGGCCACAACGACCCACAGTCAAACAGCGAAGGAACCTGATACATAATGATCTTTATGATTGTCCAATTGCTTATTTTGATGGTGTAGCCTAGCGGAACAATTGTGCCTGTGGGATTCACATTATTCCGGAAGAAGGTCAATCATATGATATCTATTGGAATGGAGGTCCCGGTACAAATAGCAAAGCGGAGATTATGGCCCTCGATGGTCTCATTGCTTTTTCTGATTTCCTTGGAATTATCACATTCTTGAGGCCGTGGTCTATGCAGAGAGGTGAAGGTTCTGAGAATTTGATAGCCAACTTATACAAGAATTTTTTTTCCATTCGAAGAAATCCATTGGAACTAGTAGTAATTCCAATGGAGATTAGAATTAGTTCAGAATTAACTTAGAAATTTACGAATTACAAAATCAACAAATCAAACTAGTAATTCCAACTAATTACTCTGGTAGAGATAATTGCACCGCCCAAAAATATATAGAATAATTAAACTACGACATTACTATCACTATCCATTGACTAGGTCATTCATATACCAGATCACTTATTTTCTCTTCCCAAACAGTCCAAATTCATCCAGCTCGGCCATCAAATCCACGGCCCTTCTCAGCACTTTCACCTCAATGTCGTGTCCACGACTCCAACATGACTTTTGAGGTATCCCGATGCGTAGTTGAAAATGCTTGAATCCAAGCAACCCAAAATAAATTATTTAATTTAGAACAATCGAGTCTAAGATTTGCAGATTCTTATTGTGAAACTCGTCGTAATGGGCTCTGTGGGATCCGACGCTTTTCTTGCGACGACCCTTTTTCTTATAATTAGCATGCATTCCTTTCATCCAATTATTCAAGCATTTGAACTGAAAGTAGTTGTGCCTTGGAAGACGGAGTTCACTGAATTCGTTTCGGTTAATGGAACAAACATCAGGGGCACGGATGCAACAAACATCACGGGATTCTGTGTGAAGGTGTTTGAAGCGGCCATCAAAACTCTCAATTACTCCGTCCATTACATCCCAATCGGAGATGGAATTACTGAGCTGAACTACGATGGTCTTGTTGGAAACATTACATTAGGGGTATTCAAATGTGGTGTTTCTGTTGTTAGTAATACTCGCAGCAACTCGAAAATAAATAAATTCTGTATCTCAACCTTTGTTAGATCATTCATGTAATCAACGTCTTTTTTTTATGAATGTTCATGCAGGAGGAATTTGATGTAGTGGTAGGGGACGTTACCATCACAGCAGCACGAGCTCAAAAAGTACTATTTACACAGGCTGTCTTAGACGCTGGTCTGGTAACAGTAGTCCGACTCAGGAACGAAGATAACATTCATTCTGGATTTTCATTTCTGAAGCTTTTCAGCAATGGAATGTGGTTACTAATGTTGGAATTTTAAGGTGATTTAAAACACAAAAGACCAGAGAACAACGCTCTGATACCATGTTGGAATTTTAAGGTGATTTTAAACACAAAAGACCAGAGAACAACGCTCTGATACCATGGTGGAATTTTCTTCTAAATTCCTTAACAAACAGACAACACAAAAATGCTCTGTTTCTGCACAAAAAACTGATAATTTCGTTTTCTGGACTTGGTGTTGCAGCAACAGGATTCGGTGTTGCAGCAATAGGAAATAACACTCTGTTTTTGTTAACACAGAAAAAACAGAAAAATTGCTTACTGGAAACTGTGTTGCGGCAACATAGTTTGGTGTTGCAGCAACGCGAGTTTTGACGTCAAGCCACTCGGTGTAACGACAACACGTTTTTGACGCTAAGTCACTTTAAGAAAATTGATGCTTTTGGTGTTACAACAACTAAAATAAGTGGCCTCAAATTACTAATAGACTTACAGAGTAATAAAAAAGTGTTTTTGACACTTGGTGTAACAGCAACAGAAAATCAACAAAACAGTAAACTTGTATTTATGAACAGTAAAGAAAACTGATATAGTAAACTTAGCTATTACAAGAGGAACGCTTCAGTTCCAAAAATCGATTTTCTCTATCTCAGAAAATCGCAGGTTCAGCACTGTTGTGCATTTACAGAAGAGACTCACTATGTTCTTCTAACCTTCACTCTTTTCTCTCAGAGTACAAAAACAGAACTACTGTTCTAAATCTCTTACACTCACACAGAAAACAGAACTGCTTTCTTTTTCTACTTACGCTGCCTCTCTTTTTCACTTAAAAGCAGAACTGTTGTGCGTTACATTTATAGGAAAATAAAAATCTGATTAAACAATAAACTAAGTAAAATATCTGCTGATATTTATCTTTGTATTTATCACAGAAGGCGGTGATGCCTTTTCAGCAAAAATAAGACGGCTGTCTGCAGGGGATTTAAGTTCTGAATTTAATGCTCAAAAATGTCAGAAGACTTTGCAGCACCGAACAATCTGAAATAACTGCTGTAGATCAAATCTTTGTTCAACATTTATGTGATGCAGTTGGAATAAATTTCCAACAACTAACACTCAGGTTCTTCATTACTGTAGCCTTCGTGCTCTATATTTTAGAGCGCAGAAGCAATTCATGTAGCAGTCAATTTGGAAACATAGTATGTTTTAGAAAAATTTAGGAATTTAATTTTCGTTTTCGCGGAGGGGAGAGGCAAAGTTATGAATTTCGCGAAACCATGTTCGCGCACTGCGACGCTGATGCGAGGCTATTTCCCAGACTTGGATTTCGCGCACTATTTCCCAGACTTGGATTTCGTGCATGGGGAGCTATTTCAGAGCGCGAAGCTGATTTCGTTTAGCTACCTTCGTGCACTATGAGGTTATTTTTCAGACTTGGATTTCGTGCAAGGGGCAGCTATTTCAGAGACTTATGAATAATATTTACTCACAGAAAAAAATGACAATATAGGTTTGGAGCAACGCACTAAAATTTAGTATTCATTTTTTAAACATGAAAATACATTTACATGAGACTGCCGCTCATTCACCAAGTGAAATAAAAGTTTTACAGTGATTTAATCTTACACGGAATAACACACAGTAAAACAGAGTAACTATTGTTTTCACCCACCCACCAAAATTTGCTTCACCATTTTCTCCATAGAGACTTGCGCTTTTTTTCTTTTTCCCTCTTACTCTCTAACCCCTCTACATAGTGAAAAAATTAATTTTACATTGATATTTAACTCAACATACAATTTTACATTTAATTCATGACATAGCAAAATAATTAATATGATGTTGTTGTTGAGTGTGTTCAAAATCCCCCAGGTGTCTCTGGAGTGTGGGTAAAGGTTGTTGAATGAATGCTCATATCTGTTTACCAAAGTACATAACTTCTTTAAATGCCTTTGTTGAGTTTCTGAATGGTTCGCGTCTGCTTCAGTCCTTCTATCTTCAAGCAGAGATGCAACTTGTAAAAATACATCTGACAAGTATGGTTATTGTTAGGTTGTTTATTGCGGTGGTTGGGATTATTATTTCCAACACTCCCCCTTAATCACAACTGTTGCCATTGACAATTCCCAAACAGTTTTTGAGATAATCAAAACTTTCACCTGCCAATGGCTTTGTGAAAATATCAGCAAATTGTTCCTGTGACCTGCAGTGTTTCAACACAATTTCATCATTGTTACTCAACTCTCTAATAAAATGATATTTAGCATCAATATGCTTGGTCCTTCTGTGGAAGATAGAATTCTTTGACAATGCAATTGCTGAGGTGTTTTCGTAGAAAATAGTTTTCGCGCCCTCTTGGTCATGACGCAGATCCCTTAACATCCTTCTCATCCAAACTGCCTGACATGATACACTGTTGCTACGACATATTCAGCTTCTGCTGTTGACAGTGACACTATTAGCTGCTTCTTGGAGGCCCATGAAATGGCTCTGGAACCCAAATGAAAAACATATCCTGACGTGCTCTTTCTGTCATCGACACTGCCAGCCCAATCACTGTCACTGTAACCAACCAACATGAAATCACTGGTTGATGAGTACAAAATGCCATACTGTTTTGTCCCATTGACATACCTCAGAATCCTTTTTCTTGCTTGCCAATGTGTCTCCATGAACCTTGACACCAAACTTACTGCATACATTATATCTGGCCTAGTGGCGGTCAAATACATCAAGCTGCCTATCATGCCTTTGTATAATGTCGGATTGACTTTGCTGCTGCAATCTTCTTTGCTCAACTTCAACCCTATGATAGTTGGATTTGGTGCAGATTTGTTGTTCTGCATTTTAAACCTCTCCAAAATTTCTGCCACATACTTTGCTTGAGAGATAAAAATGTCATTTTCTGTTTTCTTCACTTCTATGATCAAAAAATATCTTAACAATCCCAAGCCAGTCATTTCAAATTCACTCTTCATGACTTGTTTGAAATCAACAATGAGGAAATCATCACTGCCTATAAAAATCAAATCATCTACATATAAGACAACAATGAGAATCTTACCTTCGCTCTCTTTGATGTAGAGAGTAGGCTCACCGTCACCTTTGCCGAAACCATTGTCCAACAAGTAAGCATATATCCTGCTGTAAAATGTGTGTGGTGCTTGCTTCAATCCATAATGAGCTTTCCTCAACCGATACACTTTGTCTTCTTGGCCTTCAATCTCATAACGAGGCGGTTGCGCAACATACACTTCCTCTTTCAGCACTCCATTCAAGAACGCTAATTTTACGTCCATTTGATATACTGTCCATTTATGTTGCGCGGCAATCGCCACAACTACGTGCACTATCTCCATCTGCGTGACTAGCGTGAACGTCTCTGCGTAATTTATTCCATGTTACTGCTTGTATCCTTTGACAGCTAGCCTTGCTTTGTCCCTTTCAATCTTTCCCTCAATGTTGCTTTTGGTCTTGTAGACCCACTTTACCCCAATAACATGTTTTCCTTTCGGAAGGCTCACTAACTCCCATGTGTCATTCCTTTCTATTGCGTCTATTTCTTCCTCCATTGCCACAATCCATTTTTCTTCTTTGACTACATCTTCAAAGTGGATTGGGTCCTCTACATGATAAAATAATGCAAATAAGGAATTCAGACATGTGTCACTATCAACTTCATCTTGCTCATAAATTTCATTTAAATTTCTAAATTTTGGCCTTCTTGTGCTCGCTGAAGATGGGCTTGATATGTCACTTAGTGTCGCGCTTCGCGGTGTGCTTGGAGAAGCACTTGCTTGGCTGCGTGAAACTGTCCTATTATTTATTGATGACGTTGCTTGTTGTCTGCTTTGTTGCGCTTGAATAGGAGTAGAGGAAGTCAGATTTGAGGAATTATTTGCTGCTGTTAATTCCTCTCTGTCCTCATTTGGTATTCATGCTTTGATATTCACTATCTTTTCTAAATATTCATCCCATGCTTCCTCTTCTATGCACTACACATCTCTGCTGATTATGACTTTCTTGGTTCATGGATTGTTGAGTTTGTATGCCTTGGATTCATCGTTGTATCTAACAAATATGCATTTCTCCCCTTCACTGTCCAACTTCTTTCTCAACTCATTCGAGACATGTGTATAAGCCACACATCCAAAAAATCTCATGTGAGTGACACTATGCCTTCTTCCACTCCATGCCTCTTCAGGAACAATGTTCTGGACACTTTTGGTTGGACATCTATTCAAGATATATGCTGCACAAGCGACAACTTCAGCCCAATAGTCATTTGGCAAATGCTTTGCCTTCAACATACTCCTTGCCATCTCCATAATGGTCCTATTCTTCCTTTCTACCACACCATTTTGTTGTGGTGTATATCTTATTGTAAACTGCTTGTGAATTCCATGCTCCCTGCAAAATTAAAGGAAGTCATTTGAGATGTATTATCCACCTCTGTCAGTCCTAAGGACTTTGATGTAGTGTCCACTTTGCTTTTCAACAAGAGCCTTATATTGGCGAAAGCGCTCAAACACTTCACTTTTCTATTTTAGGAGAAAGACCCATGTCTTCCTTGTGTAATCATCTATGAAGGTTAGTACATAGTGACTGCCACCAATTGATGGTCTCTGCATTGGTCCACATAAATCTAAGTGGACAGTCTCCAAAGGTGCTTTTGCCCTCATTGACTTTCCTGCTGGAAATGTCTCTCTATGTTGCTTGCCCAAAATACATCCTTCACATATGTTGTCTGGTTTTTCTATGAGTGGTAAACCCTTCACCCTGCCTTTTCTATACAACAAATTCAAACCTCCAAAGTTGAGATGTCCAAATCTCAAGTGCCATAACTAGTTTTCATCTTTTACCTCTGCTTGAAAGTTTACTTGTGTGATAGCTGCCCCTTTTCTTCTATTTTCTTGTGAGTTCATAGATAGTTGTGCTTGTGCACCTTCTTTTTGCAAATCTAATATTATTTTTAGGGGAAACATTTTATTGTCTGTCATCCAAACCTTTGCAATCAACTGTCTATTTGGAGGCCTATCCAAAATTGTGCACACATCATTTTTGAAGAAGACATTGTAGCCTTTCTGCATGAGTTGTCCAATGCTCATGAGATTATGTTTCAGACCGGGGACAAAGTAAACATCAGAGATGTGTTTCTTATCCCCTTTCTTTGTTAGGATATTAACTCTACCTTTTCCCATGACAGAGACTTTGCTATCAATCCCTAATCTCACTTTAGATTTCACACTTTCATCTAAATGAGAAAACATTTCTATGTTTCCTGAGATGTGGTTGCTATCCCTGAATCTAGATACCATATATCACTCTGTTTTTCTTGTGCTACATTACAAGCTAAAAACATGCTATCATGGTTCTGATTTTCTCTTATGAAATTTACATTTGGTTTGTTACTAATTTCATATTGCTTCTTTCTACATTCATTTGCATAATGACGATACTGTAATGACATTGAACTTGAGATTTATCATACCTCTGACCTTGTGCTTGATTTTGGCTTGGACCTTGACTTGGATTTCGATTTCTGCCTCTTCCATTTGAGCTTGAAGGGTTGCTTCTTCCACCTTTATGTGGGCTTCTTCCTCTTCCTCTAGCATATGATCTTCCTCTGCTTCGACCTTAACCAAATGATACTTGTGTCTTGAAGGCATGCTCCAATGAGGAGCTTGCTGCTCTATTCGGTCTATCTTCATGAGAAATCAGTGATGCATTAAGCTCATCCACTGAGAACTGTGAGAGATCCTTTGTCTCTTCTATGGCCACAACAATAGCCTCAAACCTTGCTGGAAAACTTTTCAAAACTTTTTCAACTATTCTTCTTTCCTCAAGTGTCTCACCATGAGACCTGATTTGAGTAACCAACCCACTTACATGTGTAAAAAACGAGTCTATATTATCACACTCTTTCATACAAAGTGTTTCAAAATCTCTTCTCAACTTTTGCCATGCCTTGGTAGGCTGTTTGGAGAGTGTCCCATGCTTGCTTAGACTTCGTTGCTGCTGCAACCCTTGGGAAAATACTTTCATGAATTTCTTGAAAGATATAAAACAAGGCTTTTGAATCCTTTTTCCCGTTGTCCCTTAACACATCTCTTTCTTGTTGAGATAAGGCATTGTATGCTGTTGCACCTACTCGTTCTTGAAAACCATTCTCTACCAAATCCCAAATATCTTGAAAAGAAAACAGGGCCTTCATTGTAATAGCCCAATAATCATAATTTTTTCCATTAAACTGAGGTATTTGAGAATTAGTCAAACTTGTGCTTGATGTTTCCATTTCTGAGCGTAAAAACAAACTTTCTACATGCTGGTAAATATGCTAAAAACAATGTGCGCTCAAAAACAATTTTTACTGTTAGTAAAAACACTTGTTTTTACACTAACAGAGTTTAACCCGCTTTGATACCATGTTAGAAAAAATTAGGAATTTAATTTTTGTTTTCATGGAGGGGAGAGGCAGAGAGTTATGAATTTCGCAAAGCTACTTTCATGACCCACCTTCGCGCACCGCGAGGCTATTTCCCAGACTTGGATTTCGGGCATTGGGCAGCGATTTCAGAGACTTATGAATAATATTTACTCACGGAAAAAATGACAAGATAGGTTTGGAACAACACATTAAAATTTAGTATTCATTTCTTAAACATGAAAATACATCTGCATGAGACTGCCACTCATTCCCCAAGTGAAATAAAAGTTTTACAGCGATTTAAACTTACGCGGAATAACACACAGTAAAACAACAAAGTAATTTTTTTATAGATGAGAAATGACCTATTATAAATTTTTGTGAACCCAACGTTTCGGACTGCCAAGTGAGTCCATCATCACGAGATGCATCAATAGATATTCACCAGATTTTGATAACTTTCATGGGACTTTGATTCATTATTTAATTTTTATCTATCTCATGTGAGTGGATTTTATTATTTGATTATTTTGTAGAATATTTTGTTTTTACATTTGTGTTCATATATGTTACAAGTTCTTGGAATCAAAATAGCCGTGGCAAAATTTTAACTCATTTTAAACTCAAAGATCATAAAAGTCTCAAATCAATAATCATCCCTCTTTCTTAAAAACCTTTCTTCTATTCAAAGATATGCCAACTAAAATGTTGTACATTGCAGATTCCTGGATACGTGAACACTGTAGTTGTCCCCACTCCTGCCGCAAGGAGATAAAAATAAAAATAAAAACAATTCAAAAAATTAACATTGTAAATGAAATTAATTAATTAATTTTAATATTTTATTTTTATTTTTTAACACTATGATCAGAAATCATGCCCCTTGAATCTTATTCTGCCATCATTGTTTTTGTTGGTGTGTTGTTCCGAACTACAGGACGTTCATCTGCCAATCCTCTGCCACTGGTGTGCTATGTTCCTTATTCATTGTACAATAAATCTTGAATTTCAATGACCAAAAGAAAAGAATAAGATGCTAAGGACATATGTATCTCGTCAGGATTATTGTAGTTTCATTAATGTTTAATATAATTTCATGTATATACTATTTAAAGAAATCCTCAAATATTTAATATTTAATAAAATCCTCAAATTTGGTTGTTGAAGGATATTAATTCAATTTTTATACCGTGTAGGTTTTAAAAAAAAAAATATTTGATGATGATGATGATGATTGTGGTTAACATAGACCAAATTTTGGTTTATTAAAGAAATGAATTATTTAGTTTGATTTACGATTTTATTCCTATGCTCAAAAAGCTTGGAGAGAAGCCTCCCGAGCTCACTGTAATTTTGACAACGTAAAAGGCTAGGAAGGTTAGTGTTGCAACAAAGATTTTGAAACTGAGATTTAATGTGGTTGTACGTGGGGCACTCTAAGAGGAAGTGATTTTCATCATCGATGTTCGTATTCTCACAGAAATGGCAGAACTTTTCTATTCAAGATGTTTTAGGAATTTCCCAACGACCTGTTTCACTATGGAGCTCATCAAAGTTCATTCTAATCTTGGCTATATTAATTTTCTTCTTTGAGCTAGTTAAAACATAGAGATACTTTTGATCTTCTAGGGTGGGGTTGATGACCTCCTTATAATATCTTAATTTTCTTTTAGTTGTTAAATATTTCTCAGCCCAATTTTTTCTTTGAACTTAGAGGTAACAAATATTTTTAAATGTTATTAAATGTTTTGCAATGCAACAGTTCTCGTCGATCTCCCAATGGTTTAACCAAGCTCTAGTGTCTTTATACCAATCTCGTTTGAGCCTTAGGTGGTTTTGGCTGGAATTTAAAGCTAGCTTAGGAAGTCTAGTCATAGCTAGGCTCTTGACAGGGGAAAGACCCTCTTCTATAAGGAAAATAAGATAGGGTGTGTTGCTTTTAATTTTGAGGTTATACGTTATAAAACACTTCTAGATTTGCTTAATCTTTCTCTAGGATTCTTTGGAGATGCTACAACCCCAAACCTCACATCCATATAAGATAACCGAAGTGACTAAAGTTTCAACGAGGAACTTCTTTCTATCCCACATTATGAGGTTTGCCATTTTACAATTATTTTCCAGACCAAAATAAGCTTTCCATCCCCCATTAATCCTTTTCTCAATGATATAGTTCTAGTTGAGCTTGTGATGAATATCAATTCCTAGGTACTTGTAGGAAGACACTTTTTCCAAGTTACTATTGTCATACATAAAATTAGTGTAAGTGTCTTTCTTGGATTTGATAATCATAACTTTTGTTTTGTCAGTGTTAATAATCATACCCATGGTAGAGCAAAAATCCTTAAGAAGTATAAGTTGCTTATGAAGATCAGATGGGCACCTTGCGAGAAGAACAATATCGTCAGCATAAAGAAGAAGGATGATGAATATCCTAGCTAAGATCGTGCCAGCACATCCTGCTTCCTCTAAACAACCTTATAGATTGTCGATGTAAATGCCAAATAAGTTAGGGCAGAGGGGGAAACCTTGTTTAACTTCGATATTACACTTAATATCTTTTGACCACCCCTCATTGCTCTTTAACTTGGCAATTACATTCTCGTATAACCTTATAGCAGCAGCTCTCAACTCAAAATGAAGCTTTAGCTCTTCTAATATGTTCCAAATGTTGTTTCTAGGAACTGTATCGAAAGCCTTTCTAAAGTCCACAAAGCAAAAAAATACATTGGATTTGTCATTGCGGCATTCCTCTACAATGATCCTAAGCGTAACGAGGTGGTCTGTTGTTCAGTGCTGCTTTCTAAAACCCGCTTAGCCTTTAGCTCGCTTACCTTCACTTTCAAGCCATATGCTCAACTTCCTTTCCAAAATAATACCATATAACCTAGCTAGGAGATGGTTGATCATAATTGTCCGATAATTAGAGGAGTTATTTGTATCCCCATTGTTAAAAATATGGATAATGAGGCTTTAAGTCCATGGTTTAAGGAACCCTTTCTTGACTGCTTGATTGAAAAGCTTGTGAATGTGGGGGATGATGACAAGACCTCCAATTTTTAATATTTCTACCTGGTAACCTTCAATATCCTTAGCTTTCCCATTAGCCAAGCGATTAACCCCAAAATCAATGTCTTCTAATGATAAACTTCTTTCGTTGTGAGCAGGGTTTCAAAGTTATCCATGACAATTGGAGATTCATAAAGCTTTTTAAGATAGGAATTCCAGTTGTGTAAAGCAATTTTATTATTATCTTTAGTTTTCCTAGTTAGAATCTACCTCCAGAATTTCTTAGGAGCTACCTTAGAGAGGTGTAAGAGATTCTCTTGTCTTCTACAAATATACTGTTTTTTTTTCCTTTTAGTTAGGGCTTTGTATATTTTTATCTTGCCAATTTTAAGAGATTCATCAACAACTTCCTTAATTTCTCTCCTCACACTTTTACAATCTTTTCATACCGTGTGTGGTTTTTGCTATTTCTTATACCGAAACTTCAATTGAGAACTTGTTAATAGAATATGAGAGGGTTGTAGTAAAATTATGATAGAGATCTTCTATGTTGTCTATACTAGATAAAGGAAGCAAATTAGTTTTTAATTCATTTAGAAAAAGATCTTTTTTATTTCTATCAAAGATTAACTTCTTTTGGCTATAAGAATTATCTTCTATGGGATCTCTATGCATGAAAAAGTTGAGAGTTATAAGTAAAGGCCTATGATCAGAGTCAGGCTCGTGGTCGTTTAAGATGTCAAAATTTGTTATTTCGCTGTATAGAGGGAGATCGGAGATAACATAGTTTACCACATTGCTACCAAGACCATGGATGCAGTTCATCTAGCTAGAATTGGGCCACTTCTTTAGATCGTTGCAAATTATGAGATCTTGAGCACTACAGAGCTTGACTAGCTCTGACCCAAACAAATTGTCCACGAGGTCTTCAAAGTTCCTTTTGTATCGGCTAGCCAGAGGAAGGTCTTCATCTAACCAAAGAGGATTAGGGTTGGAATGATATCTTAGAAGAATAGCTTGGTTGCTTGAAGTTCGAGCATTAAAGTCACCCATTAAAAGGATATTGCCTTCATTCCTTAGGCTAAAAATATCGTTCTCTAAACCATTGTAAGGACTATTCTTATCTAGATTCTTTTTCTTATAGAATTTAGAATTGATGGGGGAGAAATAACAGATTTCTATATAGGTATTTTTATCATAAATGTCGGTAATTTCTATCCAACTATATTGGTTGTAAGGGTTGTTTTTATAAATCCTAGCATGGGGAGAGATGTTCTTCTTAATGTAACAAGCTATACCCCCAATGCCTCTACGGGAGGATCGTTTATTCCAGGTAGACCATAATGTAAATCCATCTATGTTAGGGACCTTAGATTCTTCGTGCTCCCAAGTTTCAACAAGCAAAATAATATCAACATCATTTGAGATCCAACTTAGCTTGGGGCCTTTCTTCCATGGAAAGCCCCGACAGTTCCAAGAAAGAATCCGGAGCATGTTGAATTGCTATTTATTATTATCTTTTTGGTTTTTATCTCGAATAACAGCTTTTCTATTTCTGATTATTGCCCATTTTCCATCCTTCCTAGCTTCCTTTACCTTTTGAACCTCCTTTCTCAATTCTGCTTGATCTTCTGGAATGAGATTTTCATTTATAAATATTCTCGTTCTTTTTAGACTTGAGGTTTTACTAAGTATGTCATACTTATGGTCAGTAGAGCTCACCTTTATTCGGATCAACGTTCTTTTATTCTCAGTTAGTTTCCCCAACCTTGTTGCTTCTGTGAGACACGTTTTTCAATTTGTAATCTGTTATGTAATTTTTCCTGGGTTATGGCTAAAGTATCCTCGTCTATCCCCTCTTTCAAACGGAAGATTATAAGGTTCAAGGCCCTTTTGTTATGCTCATGGTCTAATTCTATCAATTTTTTCATTTCATCTTTAATTGGTTTGATAAGTAATTTACCTGATAAGTATATCATTATATTTATTTTATTTTTATTTTTTATTTTTTTTTGTATACTCAGTGTAAAACGTT
>APFE030974403.1:0-18564 GCA_000404065.3 Pinus taeda | reverse complement strand
TTTTAAAACATTTTAAAATGGTTTTAAAATAATTTAAAATGCTTTAAAAACATTTTAAATGCTTTAAAAATAGTTTTAAATACTTTTAAGACAATTTAAAACGCTTTAAAATGTTTTAAAAATAGTTTACAATGCTTTAAAAACAATTTAAAATTCTTTAAAAACAATTTAAAATAGTTCAAAATAATTTAAAACGCTTTAAAATTCTTTATAAACTATTTTAAATGCTTTTAAAATGCTCTAAAATCATTTTAAAAATCTTTGAAGTACTTTAAAATGTTTTTAAAATTGTTAAAAACAATTTAAAATGCTTAAAAAAGAATTTAAATACTTTAAGAATAATTAAATTTGTTAGGCCAGGTAGCAATTCCATGAATTAATTCATATTATTCCTTCAGGTAGGTCTTTATTATATACATGAGGGAGATTGTTCACTTCATCTCACGATGGTTGTTCATATTTCTTATTATTTATTTACATCAATTGTATTTATTCACCTAATCCTGATGATTAGGTGTCAACATCCCCACCCCCCCCAATCTGAAGGGATGTTGGTGAGACCAAGCATAATTCTGAATCATTCAAGCTTTTCTCTTCCAAGCGCTTTGGTGAAGATGTCTGCATTTTGCTCATTAGTGGAACAATGATGGAGATGGATTGTCTTGGGCTCAACATGATGTCAAATTAGATGATATTTAGTATTGATGTGCTTCGTTCGATCATGGAACTTTGGGTTCTTGGCCAACTTTATTGCAGAGGTATTGTCAATCATGAGTGGAGTTGATTGTACTTGTTTTACCTGCAAATCTTCAAGAATTTTCCTTAGCCACACAATTTCTTTTGTTGCCTCAGCAGCTGCCACGTATTCTGCTTCTGTTGTCGAATCTGTTGGAATTGACTGTTTGCATGATCTCCATGAGATAGCTCCTGATCCAAGGCTCATAGCATATCCTGAAGTAGATACCCAAGTTTCTTTGTTTCCATTGAAGTCTGAATCAGAGTATCCAATCAAACTGAATTCCTCCACCTGTGTATACCTGATTCCAGAGTCTTGAGTTCCCTTCAAGTACCTCAGAACTCTTTTTGCAGCAGACCAATGTCCTTCACAAGGCTTTTGCATAAACCTGGAGAGGATTCCCACAACAAAACAAATGTCTGGTCTGGTAGTAGTTAGGTAGTTGAGACTTCCTACAAGCTATCTATACTTTATTGCATCCTCAAATTCTTTTCCTTCAATAGATGTGAGCTTTAAGTTTTGTTCCATTGGAGGAGTAAGAGGATTGCATTTTGTCATGCCAAACCTGTTCAACAAATCTCCAATGTACTTCTTTTGAGAAAGAAATATGGACTTTTGGTTGTTGAGTTACTTTAATATCCGATAGTAATGACCATAGCCCAAATTAGTCATTTTCAAGAACTTTTCCCAATTCCTTCTTTATGGATGCAATGTAGCTTTCATTGTTCCCTGTCATCAAGATCATCTACATATACCATAAGATATACAACTGTTTTGCCAACTTTCTTGACAAATAAAGTTGCATCATCAAGATCATAATGTTTGAAATTGAGTTTCAGAAGATGCTCAATTAGTTTTTCATACTAGGCTCACGGTGCTTGTTTGAGGCCATAGAAGGACTTCAAAAGTTTTCATACTTTATGTTCATGTCTTTTCACAGCAAATCCTGCAGGCTGGGACATAAAAACATCCTCTTTTAGATCTCTATTCAAGAAAGCAGTTTTTACATCCATTTGATGGACTTTCCAACCGTTCTGAGCTGCTAGGGTAAAGAGTGTCCGGATGGTAGCCCATTTTGCTATGGGGAAAAAAATCTCCTCATAATCGACCCCTTCCTTCTGTGTAAAAACTTTTGCCACAAGCCTAGCTTTTCACTTGTCAAGTGAGCCATCAGCTTCATACATGTTCTCGTAGACCCACTTGCAGCCAATTGGTTTGGTTCCTAATGGAGGATCAACCAGCTTCCAAGTGTCGTTCTTTATAAGGGCATCATACTCCTTTTGCATCGCTTCTCTCCATTGATCATTAGAAGCAACTTCTTTGAAGGAAGTTGGTTCAAAATCTGTAGACAAGTTCAATTCACAATCATAAGAAACATCCCTATCAATAGGTGAATTAGAGTCATCAACATCACCTCCATTTTGCTGGTTTGAATTTCTAGTTCCTGTCTTTCCAACCTCATCAGGATGAACACTTTCAAGTGTCTTTGTCAACCACTTTGGAGGACCTTTCTCAGATAGTCCAAGCTACTTCGTTGATTGAGTTGGGATTGAATCAAGATTGAGTCTCCCAATTCTATCAATCACATCACTTAGAGCATCATCCATTATTGGAGTTTCATGCGGGGGAGAGTGTTCTTCAGAAGAAGATTCCACATGTTGATCTAGTATAGGAATCCCCCCTTCAAGATGTGGAATCTGATTATCAAATTCTTGAAATGATTTTTCTTTTTTGAATCTATCCAAGCAATCAAGTTGTTGCTCAACAACATTGTCAGTTTTGGATGATTCAAGAAAAATTACATCTCTAGATACAACAAACTTCTTATTTACTTCATCATAGAGGCCGTATGCTTTGGAGGTGTTTGAATACCCCAGAAATATACACTTACAACTTCTAGCACCAAGTTTGTTTCTATGTACCTTTGGTATCAAGGCATAACAGGTGGAACCAAAGACCCTGAGATGCTTTACCGAAGGAATATGTCCATACTAGATTTCATATGGAGTCTTGTTTCTTATAGCATTAGATAGACATCTATTATTTATATATGCAGCACATAGAACAACATCAACCCAAAAAATTATCTTTACATTTTTGAAGAAGGGCATGGATTGTACCATATTTAAGATTGTCCTATTCATTCTTTCAGCTACACCATTCTATTGGGGATTATAAGGCACAGTTGTTTGATGTTTTAATCCCATGTTGGCGAAGATATTGTTCAAATTCATTTGATGTATATTCTTTTCCATTATCAGTGCGAATAGACCCAATATGAGATTGTGCATCATTTTCAATCCATTTATGAAAATTCTTGAATGTTAGGAAAGCATCAGATTTGTTCTTCAATAAATAAACCCAACACATTCTGGTGTAGTCATCAATAAATGTCATGATATATTTATTTCCATTTGCAGAAGGAACACGCATTGGACCACATAAATATAAATGAATGAGTTCAAGTTTTTTGTGTGCTCTTGAATGTGAATCATGAAAAGGCTCTTTGCTATGCTTTCCTAGAATGCAAGCATCACATTGCTTAAGTTTCCTAGGAATTGTAGGCAAACCAGCAACACCATTTTTCTTCAACAAGAGGAGACTGTCATAGTTCAAATGTCCAAATCTAGCATGCCATAATAAACTTGATGGAAGTGTACCTTCTTCATGATAAGAATTGTATGAGAAATGTTGAGCACGAGCAGAGGTTCCTTGCAGCTTGATAAGCCTTTCTTCTTCTATTCCCCTCATGACAAGTGAGAGGTCAAATGCTTTTCTTACCTAAAGCTTGCCATAAAACATATGAATGGAGTTACCTTGCTGGTAGATGTGGACCAAGGACAACAAGCTTCTCTTGAGTTGTGGGAGATATAGAACATGATGCAGAAGAAAGTCTGGAATACCAGGCAGTTTAAGCCTGATTGTGCCAAGCCCTGATGGCTTGATTTTTGATTGGTCTGCAAAGTATACTGCTCCATCAACATTGTCAGTGAAATCTTTCAAAAAAATCTTTTCTATGAGTCATGTGGCAGGTTGCTCCTGAATCAAGCAACCAATCATTTTTCCAAGAAGCAAGTGAAGCATTAAATAAATCTTCATTTACTCTAATGTTACATTGTGCCACAACATAGTAAGAGGATTCAGGTGCTTTACCTTTGTCTGTATCATTAGTTTTACCTTTTTGTTGGTTTCTTTTCTGCTCAATTTTGTCCCGTGGTAGCTTGCATGTAGAGGCATCATGTGATCCATTTCTTTTGCAGTGAATGCAATGCAAATCTTCCTTTTCTCCTTGAGAATGTTTGCCCCCCCTGCCTCTGAAATATCTTCCTCTTCCTCTTCGACCACCTCTTCCTCTTGTAGAATCTTAAGCAGGATGCTTTTATTTATGAGCAAGGCACATAGCCTCTTCAAAAGATTTAGGGGCTATCTTCTTTCCAAAAGCTTTCTCTCTTTCAGCAAACTTTTTCACAAGAGAGTAAAAGGTGATATCTTTGAGATTTCCATTTGCTTGCAATGATTCAAGATAATTTGAGTAAGTAGGATAAAGTGCCTTGAGAAAAGCGATAAGAGGAATATCCAATTCAACCTTAGTGGATTTGATATCATGCATTATAGACTTTACTTCAGATGCAAGAGCAAGAAGATCATTATTTTGCAGTTCAAGAGTGAAGAGTTCAATCATGAGTTGGACAACTTCAAGTGCAGAATGTGAGTCATAGAGTTCTTTCATCTTTTGTAGGGTTTCAAAGGCAGTTTAATATGAGGAAATATGGAAACTCGCCTCTTCATTTACAGATGCTGCGATTAATGCATAAGCTTTTATGTTCTTGTTTTCCCAAATGACGAGCTCTTTGTCTGAGGTAGGCTATACTGGGTCATTGTCTCCTTCTCCGACACACACTCCTTTCCACAGCTCATTGACGATGAGGGTGTGTTTTATCATCCGGGACCATTAAGGATAATTCTCCTTCTTAGTGAGAACTATTCCTACCATGGAGATGATTGAATGCATTCTGTAAGAAAAAATTACTTATGCTGATAGAAAACAATATATATGTTATACCTTCCACTTCTCAAATATATATGCTATACCTTCCATATACCCATATATGTTTTTTCTTTTTTTTTTCTTTTTTTTTGTTACCATATAACATATCACCATAAAAAACTTAATGAATTTCATGTCATGTTCACTTTTTTTCATTCAAAATAATATATTATCACTCCATATAATATATTATTATTCTTACACACATGAACATATGTTGGTCATCGTACCAATGTTTTCATGTAAAAAAGTATCACACCAATGTTTTCATGTAAAAAGAGTATCACACCAAACTGAACAGTAATTTAAAAACTACGCTGGTAACCAAACAAAATCACTAGAGAGTATGTCAGGTAGCATTCAAAACTTATTTGAGCAGGATGCATTGATACCATTCGAACTTGGGAAGAGACCTGGGCTCACACACCACTACGCCTGATCCAAGCACGATTTCCGATTGTAATCAAGCGCAACATAGATTGCAGTCAAACGCAATAGAAATACGCCTAAAATGTTTGTCTGCCTTCCGCTCTGGACAAAGGTGTTATTTATAATCAAACTCAATGCAAACACATCGAAAAATGTTTGTCTGCTTTCCTCTCTGGATAGAGGTGTTCTTTGCAATCAAACGCAACACAAACACACCGAAAAATGTTTGTCTTCAGCAACATTACTTTCATTCAAGTGATCGAATCCCTCAGATTGCATGACAGCATTCAGTCGCCTAGGACATGCAATGAATGTCAGACAAACAAATCCAACAACTTTAAAAACACAGACTTTACAGGATGCAGCGTTAAAAACGCAGTTGGGTCAGTCCAAACATTCAAGAGATATTTCAGAGGATAGAGGCATTGAGGCAAGTAGGACAACATTCAGAGGAAAGTGCTCAGATTAGGATAGCGCTTAGGAATAAGAATGCATATGACAGACTAGCATACAACCCTCAGTAGCAAAAATGAATGGAGTTACAACTATTTGGGAACTTGGCTCTGATACCATGTCAGACCAGGCAGTAACTCCAATAGGCAGTAAAACTTATTCGATTTATTTCATTAGGTATGCTATTGTTATATAAAAAAGGGTGTGACTGCTTCGTTCATCTCCTCATGAATATTCACATTCCTAATTTAACTATTTACATAAATTCACCCAATCGTGAGGATTAGCTGTCAACACAACATAATTAAACATATCAATCTTGTATTGATCATAGAATCGCTAAGAAACATTTTTCCCTCATGTCATTTGATGCATTACCATCTATTATGCCATAGATACATTATCCATTCATTTACAAGTAAAACCATGATAAGAGCCATACATAATTGTTGTCATAAAACACACATATAACCAACATAATAAAGGAATAAATACTCATGAAAGTACAACCGTATAGACCACATATAATCAATCAAAATTCTCATATAAATACAAGGAGAAATAACCTTTCATTAATGATGCAAAAGCCAAACCCAGGATGGGAATTCCATGTTCCACCTAACCACAGAAAAGTTAAGCCAAATCTCTCTTTAATGATTCACCCCTATGCCATATTCCATGCATGAATTTGGGACTCAAACCAAAAGAACCAACCAAGGCATACCAAGGCTAAACCACCTCTCCCTCATCAATCAAAACCAGGCTTTACCATAATCCCTCCTAGATCACTAGGACAACACAATTAACACATAACAATAGGATTTATCGTTATCTCCACCCAATCACTAGGCAAAACATGCATGGATGCCACTAGATTTCTCCATCTACACTGTGAGGAATTTTCTTGCCTCCTAGTCTCTTAGGCTTTACCAAAATCCAAACCCAGATCATTAGGCCCTAAACCAAGATCCAGACTCTAGGCTTTACTCCATATCACAACCTAGGATACTAGGCCGAATGGAGAGAAAACCACCTCTTGGATTTGTCATATATCCTGCCAATTACTAACAAGGATTCCTAGGCCTATCAAGGCAAGACAATCCTGGCTTTACTAGAACCCACAGTCTAGCTCAAGGGTCACTAGACCAGTGGCTTTACCATGATCCATAGTCCAGTTCAAGAATCACTAGGCCATGTGCTCTATCATTGGAAGATCCACCCCACTCAGCTTCAAATCCATCTGGCAATCGAGCTCAACCAAAACATGAGAACCCCATTACACCATGGCTATCCAGAAATGGAAAGGCTAGGTTGAAAACATTTTTACACCTATAAAAACCCATGCCATGATAGAAATGAACCACATGCAATACCATGCATGACAAATATAGCAAAGAAAATGCACATGCAAATCAATACCTGGAAATAATCGTGTTGTAGCTACTTGATCCTCCCTTTCCTTCCATGATCTTCCCTTCCTCTTTCCTTCTTTTCCTTTCATGCTCCAATGCCAAAATTCTCGAAGAAAACTCTAAGTGTCCAAAAGTGAGAAAGAGAGAGAGATAATAATGAGAGAGATCTAGAAATCAACTAACAAAAGGTTACCAACAGATCCTTAGAAGCCTTTTTATGAATGAGGCCACTATTTTCTTCATTTTCCATTATTTTCCTTCAATTTTCTCCTCACATGGAACATGTGACCTTTCACCTCCCTTCTATACTAATTTCCATCATTTTCATAACCAAATGTGCCAAAAATGCCATTTTGAGTTTCCAAAGCCTTTGGCATTACCTTTGTTAATTTTCTTAGCCATAAACAATCAAATGAACACCCACTAGGATGTATTTTCCAACATTCAACTTGGAATAAGTTTCCCATGAACCGTGGTTATTATTTTTTCCTTTATTAACTTTTATTACATGGAATATTCACCGAGTCTACTATAGAATCTTCCCCCTTGGGGAACACCATCCTCGGTGTTATATCACACCAAGACCTCAGAAAAACTATTGAAAATAAAACATACATCCCATGGAGCTTTATAGAATATCTCGATACAATATTTACAATGATTGTCCTGTTGAAAGGAAACCAACATCATAACATCATAACAACATGACATTATAATGACATGACACCCATACTGCTTATTGGAGCTTTATAGCTTAGCTCATGTCAGTATGTACATACATAGACATATGTAAATATAGAAAAATCATCAAAACATATAGCAAAACATATACCAAGACGTATACCCAAAACACCATACCAAAATTGCTTTGCCTCAACTAGCAAACAAGGAAGGATACATAGCTTGCATCTGATCCGCCATCTCCCATGTAGCTTTATCAGGCCCAAAGTGCTTCCATTGCACTTTAACTTGCTCAATTTCTCAGATCCAGAGCATGAGTACAATTTTATACAATACATATGCAGGCTCCAACTAGAATTATTCATCTGGTTCCACCTTCAGTATAGACCATTCAATCACAAGGTCAACATCTTTAAAATACTTCTTAAGCAATGATACATGAAAAAAATCAGGAATTTCGCTATCAGAGGCAATGCAAGTTGATGGGATACTAGCCCAATCCGCTCGATGATATTGAAGGGTCGAAAAAACCATGGTTCTATCTTGGCACATGATCCCATAAATAAGCAACCCTTCTTCGGTTTGATGCACAAGTACACCAATTCTCCAACTTGGAAATACTTTGTAAACTATTCTGATTTGCATAGATCTTCTTCCTATCCTATGTTGCATTTAGTTCTTCTTGATTACCTACATTTCCTATTCCATGTTTGCCAACATATCTAGTCCAAGCAACACGCTATTAACTAGATCACTCCAACTGATAGGATATTATAACTCTGCCCATTTAATGCCTCTAAAAGACTCATCCACAATGAATCATGATAACACTTGTTGTATGCAAACTCATCCAGTGGAAAATACTCTTTACACTTCCATTGTTGATGCATCGCATACATCCTCATCTATCTGTGGATGAGAAGTCGTGTTCAAGGCCAACTTTATGCCCAAATCGAAAAATAACTCTCAAAACATCAATTTGGAGTTGGCATCCCTATCTCACACAATTTTATTTGGAACACCATGCAATATTACCAAAGCTTTTATGAGTAACCGTGACACATTGCTCACTGAGAATGTATATTTCACTTGAATCAAATGTGCAACCTTTGTTAACCTGCCCACAACAACCATGAAGGAATCATGTTGTCTCACTGCCTTTGGCAATCCTATGATGAACCATGGAAATGATCTCCCATTTCTACTCTGGAATCAAGATCGATTGTAGCAACCCAACTAGATGATTAAACTCTACCTTTATTTGTTGACAATCAAAACAAATAGCCACAAAACTCTGCTACATTTGTCTTCAAATTTGGCCAATAATAATATCTCCTCATTGCAGTCAATTTCTTCTGATAACATGGGTTACCTAAATAATATTTAACATGAAAATCCCTCAATATCACCTTTTTGAGATCACTGTTATTTGATAGATATATCTTATCTCTAAATCTTATGAATCCATTAGTGCTATATGGAATTTTTATCTACGGATAAACACATTTTCTGTAGATGGGTGACTACAACTAGAACAACAACAAAAAAGTAGTTTAACCTTTTCTTATAGAAGATAGATGAGATGGAGGAACTTACTTGTAACCTTTCACTTCCTAGATCTATTTTTAATCACTCCTGTCACTCCCACATGAACTAAATCTACTCAAAAGGTACATGTATCAAGAGAAACATAAATAAGAAACGGTCAAAGAATACATGATCTATCTACTATAAAATGAAGGAATCTAAGATAATGAAACACATAATCATCATAGATATGAATAATCATATGGAAAAAGGGGCAGGCTCTTTATTAATGTAGAAGGAAGAGTATCACCCAATACAGTTCAATCCTGTGCCACTCCTCCAACTTCAGTCCAACCTTTGCCACATCAAAAGCACACAACTGTAGCAACATAACATTGCTTAACATAAACTCAATCCTCAAACTAATAGAATTTCCTTACAAAATTGAGATTCTATCCCCCTGATCATTATGATGTGTGCTCAATTTATAGGAAATGGAGGTGGTTTTGTCATAAATGAAGGTATTGAATGACCTTCCAAACTTGGAGTTAGTTTCCATGGAGCAAGGGATGAGAGTACAAGAGGTTAATGGATCCTTAGTCTATCTAATTCACAGCTCATCAGAGGAGATAAGAGATAGGAACCTTCCATAATCATCTAGAATGAAAGAATATTGCCATAACCCTATGAAAATTTCAATCAATCTCAACAATGCAAGCTAAAGAGGGCCTATGTGCACTATAGTGTAGGCCATAGTGGGCCTGCCTGCTCTACAATGCACTATCTCAAGGCTTGGGTTGCACTGGTGTCCCAAGGAGGCATTTCAAGAAGGCTTCAGGCCAGGAAACATTCATAGAAGGAAGCATTCAATGAGTTTAGTTGTCTAGGGCATGTAACAACTGGATTAGGGTTTGATGAGCCCTAAAAGTATTGATCTGAATGTTGGGAGTGATGTGCCTAAATAGACCTATAACAGTTGCCCCCTAAAGTATGATTTCCAAAATGATAATGTTGAGTGATATGCTTTACGATGTGATGGAGAGGAAGTGAAGCAAACAATGAACTACATTGATTACAATACATTACATCAATGATATTTTGAATTTCTGAGTGAATTCATACTCATACTTAGCATATAAAATTTTCATTACTTGTACATACATAGTCGTCTACAGATATAGTTCCATGATGGAATGACCACCCGTGTAAAGCCACCGTATAGATGATTTAGTAATTTCATGAAATCGTGACCTAGATGGATGAAACAAGATCTGAGGTCTTCTATCTCATCCAATTTTTCACTCAAGTATGAGTCTAACCATGTGAATATGTGACCTGAAGCCGAACATCGGAAGACAATGTCTAATTACCAGCCAATGATGTAAGTCGTTAACATATGCGAGAGAGATCACCGATAATGATAATGATTCTCAAGGTACTGCGTACATTCTCCATGGTGTGAATAAATTTTTTGATGTCAAACAACATACAAAATCTCTCAGTTGAAGGGAAGTGATGTCAACCTGTTGTTGGAAGAGAGAAACTTTCCATTCATGTATGCAAGCCCCAAGGTACTAGAAGGGTGTTTCTGAGTCAACTTCTTGGATAATGTGCTGATGTCGACAAGAAGAGACTCATCATGGGAGGGCCTTTATGTATCCCACATCAACAACATGAAACAAGTGTAATGATTTTGGAGACAGAATGTGACTGATGACACAAGGTTCAGGAATGGTGGTCATGAAAATGAAGGTTTATGAGTATTGTAAAGGATGAGTTTTACTTAGTTACTTCTCTTGAACATGTCAGGGACACTAAATGAATTGTCAGCATTGACCCAAAACCAATGTGGTGGATGGTGTTATAGACCATAAGTATGATAACCATGAAGTAGATAACCCAACCCAAATAGTCACGGAGATGAAGTGAATGTGTCATGTTCAAGAGTGACTTGCTACCATAAAGTGATTTATCCCTTTCACCATTTTCCCTAGTCATTGTTGACCAACACCCATTTATTTTTTAATAATCTTGAGGAAGATAACATATGATTGTAGTATAATTTAGGTGAATCCATCGTTATGTTATGTTTTAACGAGCCTAGCAAAGGTGAAACTTGGTCTGGTCACGATGTACAAGTTTGGCACTATTTGATGTTTTAACGATTTTAACAATAATGAGAACTCAATCCTTTTCATGTTTAGAGTCTGAAAATGGAAAAAAGGAAACTCCACAAGTTCTTTTTCATAAGTTTGTCTCTCAAGTCCGAAAAAGCATAAAATAGTACAAGAGAGAACCTATTGACCATGTTTGATCAATGTATTCCTTTTTCGTAAATAATCTATCTCAGTCTCGAAAACGGTTAAACTTATACTGAGTAGATATCATTTCCAATCCATTAAGGAGCTGAAAAGGACAAGAGCTCAAGAATATTTTCATATTTCGAGAGTTTGAAAAAAGAGCTTAAAGAGGACTCCATTTAGAGGAATGAGTGGTGTCTAGGATGGAAACTAGTTCCAATGATGTTGGAACTTCTCAAAACATGTTAATTTATGTCAAGAGGATGGTTAATATGACCACTCATTACAATTGTTACTCAAAAAGGGTAAAACAACCAAGTGAAAGCGTATGATTGGCCAAGTAGATAATGATGATGGAAGGAGAAAAACCAAGGATCATCTAATGAAAGAGGCTGATAGAATGGAAATCACGAGGGTTAAAATGGAAATGGGGTCATTTTTAAACAAGATTGAACCATAGGGAACTATGCTTGGATTCAATTTCATGTTTACACAAGCTTCAAACAAAAAACTATGCTCAGATTCAATTTCATTTTTGCACAAGCTTGAAACAACAAAAAACTATGCTTGAGATTAATTTACATGCCCCCAGCATGATGACTCAATTCTCGGTGCATGTCCCCCAAGCTTCATTAAATTCACCTAAGTAGACTACTCGTGGCGATTAGGTGGATGGAATGAAGGCTCATTTCTAAGATCAAGTGAAAGACTTGACTAGGATTTTACAAGATCTACCCAAAAATGTGAATTGAAACTTTGCTATAGGGTACCTTGTTTCATTTTTAATGAGCATGACACAAGACAAGGAATTCTGCTCAGATTCCTTGTTTCATTTGTTAACGAGCTTGACACAAGACAAGGAACTATGCTCTGGGACCTGTTTCATTTTTTAATGAGGTTGACTCAGTAAAATAACTATCCTCATATTCCTTGTTTCACTTTTTAACAAGCTTGACACAAGATAAGGAACTATTCTCATACCCTTTGTTTCATTTTTTAACGAGGTTGACATAAGACCAGGAACTATCCTCATATTCCTTGTTTCATTTTTTAACAAGCTTGACACAAGACAATGAACTATGCTCATGCCCTTTGTTTCATTTCTAAATGAGCTTGACACAAGATAAGGAACTATCCTCATGGACCTATTTCATTTTCTAATGACGTTGACATAGTAAAAGAACTATCGTCATATTCCTTGTTTCATTTTTTAACAAGATTGACACAAGACAAGGAACTATGCTCATACCCTTTGTTTCATTTTTCAACGAGGTTGACACAAGGCTAGGAACTATCCTCATATTCCTTCATCACAACCCATAAGAGGTCATGACTTCAAAGATGTTCTCAGCAGATGGGAGAAAATGCTCTGGAAGGGATACATAGCAAGGAATCCATTAGAGAGATCTGATTCCAATGCCTCAAGTACATAATGCACAACATCACGAAATTGATTGTCAGTTGATGTAGGCATGGAATAGGCTACCACATAATTGACCCATGGCGAGGAAGATACCATTGCGACAAAAGGACCATTTACGCAAGATGGTTGACTGGAATCTATATTTGGCCCAGGAAATGAAGGTTGGTCAATGGTGACAATTTTGCCTTCATGCAAGAAATATGTCCCTCGAAAGAGTGTTGAAACAATAGCTCCCATGTCATAAACATAGTCACACCCAAGAAGTAAATTGTAATCTAAAGGGCCTAGCACTACAAACACATTGAGATAAATAATCTTTCCTCCCAAAGTAATAGGCAACTGAGGAAGGATCCCTAATGGTTAGTTGGTTCCTCTGTTAAAAGCCAACAAATTTTGGGTAACAGGCACAAGTGGCAGCAAACTAAGTGGTTGGCAAGAAGTGGATGAAATGATACTCACAGATGCACCTTCATCTATAATATTGTCAGATACAATCATATTATAAACCTATACTATGAATTGGAAATGCACATAAGAAGGAGGACAACATCCTGTCAATTGATTCCAATAAAAGGAAGTGACTAGAGTACATGGAGGGGGTACCACAAAAAAGATAGAATTACCCCCTAAAGTTATGAGAATGGGAGTATTTTCCTCTTATTTTGATGGAAAAGAATGTTTCCTCCAAGCTCATTGGAATCTAAAGAAACAAAAAGAACCTGAGTGGTACCATACTCACTCTCTATGAGAAAGGTATGATTAACTGAAGGTAAAATTAGGCCGACCATTTCCTCGACCTATGATTGGTTAGGTATAGACTCATGGGATTCACATTCACAGAGAGTGGGTTTGACTGATGATTGATTTGGGTCAGTCACTTCATCAAATAGTGAATGATTAAGAGAGAGTCTCCTGTAACAAGATGGAAGTCGGTGTGCAAAAGCAGGATGGTTATCCAATATTTTTTGGGCTTCATCCAGATAGGGAAAAAGGTGAATGGGGTGATTCCCTTCACATAACCTACAGGGAAACATAATTTTACCCTTATTCCCATGAACTTTACTACCACTAGTTGATGGTGTGTCACCAGCATGATCTCCAAAAGTTGATGACACAGGATGATGTGAACAAGAAGACCATTCTTCTAAGATCAGAGGAATACTAGAAAATATTCGAAGAAGATGGTCTCTTTTAAAAAGTTTATAAGGATATCAAAGTTTGTGACACTCATTAGATGATTTATCATCAGAATTTGCATTCAAAGCAATGGTGGCTTGGTTGCCCCTCTACTAAATTTCCTTCTTCTTCTTCTTCTTCTTCTTCTTCTTCTTCCTCCCTTTGTTCTTCTTCTTATCCATCTAGTTACTAGTATCAATAGTTTCACCAAGCAAAGAGGAAGAAGGGGAGGAAGAAACAATTGATGAAGAAGGTAAAGTGTCAACTTTAGGATCAACTGGAGGTTGATTTTGTCTAGTTGTAGGAATATTTAGTTACAGGGCCAAGGAGGTTGAAAACAACCATAATAGCAAGCCGATGGTAAGTCCCAAAAGGGACAATGTAGCCATATAAGGAGCATGAATATTTATGAAAGGAGGAAAAGGACTAGGATTCCCATCGAAAGGAATTCCTTGATTGGTAGACTCCAGAGTTGTTTCCATCTGTTTCAACCTAAGATCAACGAAGGAGTGACATGTAGGATGTTATCCATGGTCAATTAATTTATTTTAATCAAAGCAACATAGCAAAACATAAGACAGATAATATAGGCAAAAGGATTAACAAGTAATTATGAACTGCAATATACTACTTCAGTAAACCAAGGACTTAACATATGTGCAAGCAATCTCCCCAAATGTTGTGTTCATTGTATCACAATGTACAAGTTAGCCGACTCCATTACATAAGGATGGATATCAACCTAATGTAGTCCTCCCATATGTACTCGAAAGTACATGGCGGCCTAATCCATGTTAGCATTGTCTAATGCGAAACCGCTAGTGAGAGCATTCATTTATACTTTTCATACTATAATACCGCCCTATATACCCGAAGGTATGTGGACGAGCTACGATATACTTACGTAGGTGGAAAGAGGTATCGTAGTCGGAGTGTATCGCAGACAATTAATGATAGCTGCTATGTTTCACAATGCTAGAACATGTCTCTAGCCCAGACCCTCTAAATGTTATGCGTTAAGTGACAATGCTCCATTAGGTTAATTGAAATAAATTTTAGGTTGATCTTGTTTAAGAGTTTCTTTTTCAAGTTCACTACATGATATCTTTGAAATTCCTAGAATGCAACTATGATGAGAAACATTCTTTTCATTTTATTTGAACAATGAAAACCTTAACTACAAGGGATAGAGCAATCATAATGTTATCAAAGGGCATAGAGCACATCTAATGCAACTTTCCCTATACTATTCCTATAAGCACACACAAACCTCTAAATGCATAGTGCAAGTCTTTCTTTTCATTTCCCTTAATTTTTAGATGAATAAAAGGAAACTAAATGCACATTCAATCAATCAATACTTTTTACAAGAAATGAATACTTTATGACAGTTCCTTTTTAGAAAATATTAATCGAGTATAAGCTAACTTTTACAATTGATAGTGATAAAGAAATCATTTAAGTAACACTAAACAATGAAGGTCAAAGTAGGGCTACGAGGAAAAATACAACTTGATTTCAGAATGAAAAGAATCATTGATCTTTTAGCAAACAACAAGAGAAGCAACTTTGGAAAAATCAGATCAAAGCCAGGTTTTTTAGCCTAAGAGGAATCAACACAGGCCAGAGAGGGAGACAATGCACTACAATGCACTATCTCTAGGGTAGGGGCTGCTCTATAATGCACTGTCTCAAGACCAACACTCTATTGGTGCTAGAGTCTCAAATCAAGAAACATTCAAGCACAATTTTCAACTAAAAACAATTAAAAAAGACTAAAATAAGATCAACAATGTCAAGAAAATTCTACTAGAGTGTAACATGATGAGGGTAAGCCACTAAGAATGATATGTGTTCCCCATTATGGTTGCCAATTTGATATATGGAATTTAGATCTATGGATAAAGACATTTTCGCCAGGTGGGTGACTACACCTAGAACAATAGAAATAATGTAGTTTAACCTGTTCTTATAGAAGATAGATGAGATGGAGGAACTTACTTGTAACCTTTCACTTCCGAGATATCTTTTGAATTGCTCCCATTGCTCCCACTTGAACTAAATTTTCTCAAAAGGTACATGTATCAAGAAAAACAAAAACAAGAAACGATAAAAGAATACATGATCTATCTACTATAAAACAATGGAATCGAAGACATTGAAACACATAATCATCACAGATATGAACAATAATATGAGAAAAGGAATAAACTATTTATTAATTTAGAAGGAATAATATCACCCAATATAACTCCATCCTGTACCAATCCTCCAGTAGCATAACATTTCTTAACATAAACTCAATCCTCAAACCAACAGAATTTCCTTACAAACTTCAGATTCTATCCCCCTGAACACTATCATGAGTGCTCAATTTATATGAAATGGAGGTGGTTATGTCATAAATGAAGGTATTGAATGGCCTTCCACCTTATTCTCAAAATCAAACTCACTCCTTGTGTCCAAACATATAGCATGTCAGTTGTTCAGACTCAGTTGTTCAAACACATACCTCAACCCAATTTGATTTCTCATAAGTACAAACCTCCTTCCAAGACAATATTGCCTCTACATCTTCAATTGATATATGATTGTTACTAAATCAAGATCATGTGTCAGGTAGTTCTTCTTATTGTTGTTTAGTTTATGTGACTCATAACATACCCCATATCCATCCTACATAAGGGATCCACCAAGTCCTCTCTTGCAAGAATTTGTACATAATAAAAAATCCTTGTCCAGATCTGCAAGCCGTAACACTTGTGCATGTGTTAAGAACTATTTAATCTGCTCAAAACTAGACTTGCACTCCTCTTTCCATTTTAAATTTTACCTTCCCTCTACAATGATGTGATAGGATAAGGAATCTGTGAGAATTTCCTGATGAACCTCCTATAATAACCTACCAAGCCGATGAAAAATCTCACCTCGTCTACATTCTTAGGAGATACTCTTATGAAACTAGCTCACAAAAAGATAGAAAAGAGAGATGAATACCTTAGAATTCAGCCTCTTTGAGGGGGAAACCTCCTTTACATTACACAAATGAACAATTCTTCGATGATACAAATGTGAAGAACTCCTTTGTATATATAGGAGTCTAAGGGGTCATCACATAATCAGAGCCAACATAACAATAATAATGCAAGGGCACAATAATAACAATAGTGGGCTTCTATGCGGCACAATAGTAACAATATGGGCACTACGTGGGTATGTCAATATAATAAGTGGGTTGTACTAATAACAATAAGGGGTTACACTAGTAGTATAGGGGCCTAACATGCCCCTCTCCTTCAAAAAGCGTTGTCCTCAATGCTTGAGTAGTTCTTGATGCTTCTGTATAAAATTCTTGTCCTCCCATGTGGAATCTCAGTGCGTAAGTTCTTCCACTTGATGAGATACTCCGAAATTGATCGATTTCGTAGCCGTCAGGTTCTCCTTTCTGTGACTACTCTAGGTTCCAATATGATTTTTCCTTCCTCTTCAATTTTTGGCAATATTGTTTGAGTTGGGATCTTTTTAAACATTTGAATAAATGGCCATACTTCTTCGTCCTTCTTCCATTCATACCTTGCTTCGTTTACCCAATCTGGTTGGATAATAGAAATAGCACAAAACAATGCTTCACATCCTCATCCTTGAAGAGTGTTCCCATTTTGTAAGGTCACTATTTTTTAAGTGCATGTACTATTGCCAACATTTCCTTCTCATAAGTAGCTTGCTTGAGATGTAGCAGTAAAAATACCCAATCACCTACATCAAAACATTTTTCACTACGATGTTGATCTACATGTTGTTTCATTTGATTTTGCACCGAAGTGGCGTTATCCTTTAAAAGTTGGAGAACTTGTTGTTGATGCTCGATGTGATCTTTCACTGCTTGAACCTTTTTCTTCTTGATATTTCCTTCTATCTTTAGATTTTGAGGAGTGGTAATTTCTTCTAATCCTTTACAAGGTATGGTCGGATTCATTTCTTGATGCTCGATGTGATCTTTCACTTCTTGAACATTTTTCTTCTTGATATGTCCTTCTATCTTGATAGTTTGAGGAGTGGTAATTTCGACAATGAATTACAAGATATGGTTGGATTCATTTCTTCTTTCTCGATGTTATCTTTCACTTCTTGCACCTTTTTCTTCTTGATATGTCCTTCTATCTTGAGAGTTTGAGGAGTGGTAATTCTGGCTTTACAAGATATGGTCTGATTCCTTTCTTCTTTCTCTGGGATGGGGTCCTGGTGTATATCCTCTTGTTTTGATGGTTCTTGATCCTTTTCTTCCTCCTCTTCATATTCTATGTAAAATAATTTCTTCTCAGCACACTTATGACCTTTAGTGCATTTGCTATTACAATTGTAACAAAGCCTTTTTTCTC